>JANGFJ010000151.1:0-246741 GCA_025758675.1 Naganishia antarctica | reverse complement strand
GTCTACTCCGGCTCACCATAGATTCTCTTCAAACATCGGCTAGCATGACCACCAACCTTCCCGGCGCCACGAATCAGACTACACGTCCGTCTGTTGGGTTCACCGAGGCGCCGACCGGGGGATTTCCTGCTCCTAGCACGTCGTCTGACATCAGTGGACCGTATATCTCATTTCGTTCGCGGGCACCATGTCCTGGACACACTGGAACTACACGGGGTACCAATAGGAAATCTACAACTACTCGTCCGCAAACGGCATCTTCCCGGATGAGTACTTCGGTCCCATCGTCGTTTCCCGTGCAATATCAATCGGAACGCAGAACTAGCAAGACGTCATGTTCTAGCGAACCCAAGGGAGGCAAGCGGGAAAGACGTCGCCTTCAGAAACATGCCAAGTTGAAGAAGAGGCGACAGAAGACGCAAAAGCGGATGGCGCTTCGTCCTTCCGGGGATCCCACTCGACGTTTTACGGATGTGATCAAGAAGAATGTCAAAGCAGCATTTATGGAGTCAATGGAACTTTATCGATTGAAGAAACAATTCTATCGGTACCAGCTGAACAAGCGAGAGGAATGGGCTAAAGCGTAAGTGATAGAACGAGGTTTGGTATCTTTTCATGCGCTGATCCGTTCGAGCATCCTGTCGCAGCGCGCTCGGTGGACAGAAAGCAGCAGAAATTGCGCGGATTCGCACGTTGCTTGACGCACTCGTCGACGGCTACGAAATTCAAGGACCAGACGGCACAAGCATAACATCGAGTATACTGGAGGCAGCACTCTTGAAGCTGAAGAAGCTGAAGATTGGGTCAAGCAGTAGTGACATTTCGGATTCGTCGCTGGATAATGATAGTGAACTCGATGTCTGATTCCAACATCGGATCATCGGCATTACGTACAACGACGATCTGACAACTTTTCCGACTCCATTTCTGTACCATACTCACAGCGTCTGTTCTTCCTATGATTTATCGACTAGTCTATCCCATTGTCACGCGGACCGTGCGGGGCCAATGCTAATGCCGGAGTAGCCAAATTCACTGGCTGCACTCGCTTTTGCTACAAGGAGGGCTTGCTCGCTGGAACTATGGCGCTACTTGCCTTGATGGCTGAAGGCCTGTCCATAACTCTTCCTCGGCCGAGCAGAGCATAACATGAGATGTCGAGCCGTCCGCTGCTCCCCCCCTGCCGAGATGACCGACCACTGACAATGAATTCGAACCGTATGCTGCATAGCGTCTCCTTCGCCCCTCAAACTTCAAAGGATGGGACCAATAGCCTTTAGGCTTCATCGCCCCTGTCGGGAGGACAAAAGTGTCCGCTGGCACAGTAACATACGCGCTACCCATATAAAAGACGATGCTCAGGTCAGAGCCTGGCTGGCACGAGATCGCATCTACACCACTCAGCTCTTTGTACGGCTACGAGACCTTGTGCTTGTCGCATTGATCGGTGAGCAGACACGTCCATCCATGGCCAACGATATTTCTCCATAATCTGAAGCATCTCAATGGAACAGTATACTCTAGACTTTATCTTTAGAAGATCGGTACTTTCACCCGCCGCCGCGAGATGGCGATGCAGTCTATTTCCGAAGATACGTTCTTAGAGCCCTCTCTTTCATCGAAGGCAACTGCTACCCAGGACCGAAGAAGCGCACAGGAGACCGCGACGGACCCCGGAATTTCGCTCGATGCAGCAGCAGTCTCCAATAACGTAATCACGGACAGTAAAGAGGCGCCGTCTCGCAATGGTGATGGTGCGGATGGGGGAAACACTTCGTTGGGAGAGCAGGAACACAAGGTCGTCGGACATGATGAAGTCGACCCGACGATCCGCAGAGCCGCGCTCCATCGCACGCCTTGGGCATGGGAGGAACGTGATCCATTACCGGTATTCAAGAGTGGTGGCGGACTTTCACCCTCCAGAAAGCGAAACCCATTGCTGAGGTGCTGGAACAGAGTCACCGGGAAACAATCGGGTTCTTTTTCGGGTCGTTAGTTTTGATGTATCACTCCCCATGGACGAAGCCTGCCATGTTGATGTATGATGTATCGCGGACGGAACTTTTGCTGCCTGCCGGGTTGCGGCGGCCAAAGCGTGCAACACTGCAAGTAGTGCAATTCAGTGTTGTGCCTAAGGCCCAGTCTCCGGCCTCAGCGCCTTTCCGTCGTCACGATGCTTCCGCTATCGTTAGTACTGCAGAGAGCAAAGGCGTCGAAGGTAGATCAGTGATACACAGTCCAATTCCCGGGTCGCAAGACACACTGGTCTCTTCCTGCCGTCCTTTTGGAAAAAAGGACTAAGAAACCACCCAGTCCAGCGCCAAGTGATCAGAGAAGATGGGGCTTATCATTTTCGACAAACGGATGGGCAAGTCGAGGATGCACCACTTCTGAGTCTATTTGACGTCAGATTTGATGATTTTCAGCTTCGGAATGAGATAGCCTTAGTTGAAGTTGTGGAAAACTCTTGCAAACCGCATCGACCAAATACCCTTCGGTGTAAATCATCTGGCACGTCGCTTACCTTTCGCTTAAAGCCTGAGTGCAAGCTGCAGCATGCTGAACGGCCTTTGTACAAGCAGAGGAAATGTCGTCCTTGTGCTCTGTCTATAATGTACCCTGTTATCCCTTTGGCGTAATCACCTAAGCCATGGTCGCAAGATCCACTCGACTGGTCGAGTGCCATCTTGGACGTTGAAGAAATCGCCTGAGCATCTTGCGCCTAACTTGGTGCGGCGACTAGTGGACTATCGAGCCGAGAGCACGCCTAGTCGCCTACTAATCCAAGACCGATCCGCTTTCCATCTACCCGTAACACAGTAACCAGAACTATGGGGACGACACCGTGAAGTCGTCGAAGTATGGAAAATTCTTGGGCTTGAGTACACGGTGGCGGGGTCACTCTTCCCAAGGAAGCACTGAGGCGACTGACGAAAGAACTGAGAAGACATCACTCCTATCCGGGGAAGGCAATATGACGAGGACGATTGGAGACAGTGAAACTCTAGGTCGGAACAATTCCCTGACCAGCAGTGAGTCAAATATATGTCGCCCGGGGAAACGAAGAGCTGATGGGGGGTATGACTTCTGATCCTAGTTGGTACCTCCGAAGTGAACACGGTTCCGGGCCTGCTTGAGCGATATGGTAAGGAGGCCTCAGAGGCCTCGAACGATCTGCTTTCCCCCTCAGCAGAAGCTGCAGAGGCAAGTGATGAAAAAAGGCCTGAGCAGGCCAAGGAAGACGCCATCAAGGTTGGGAATGTTTCGCAGGAAGAGTCTTTGGAAAAGGCTCCTTGGTCCTGTTCCCGGTTCACAGATGGGCAGGTCCCGCAAGCGTGCGGCAGTGTCAGTGCAGCCAGACGCCATTTCCTCTGCTGTCAGTTCGGGGGGAACGTAACAGGGAAGCCGGAGAAGAAGCGTATTACTGACAAGGCGAGATGAACGGGCAACCCTATGCCCTACTGACAACACCAAGGGACGTGTTGGCGCAGGCATGCTCGTGGTGAAATCGCAATCGCAATGCCGTCGCCAGAAGGCAGAGTACCAGTTTCACACTCGAGATAGTATCGCGAGTCATTGTTGTAATCATCGCGGAGCTCGAGCTGTACGCAATTCGCAAGGATTTGCGGGAATAATATGCACTCTGCCTTTGTCGGTTGAAGCGAGAACCTGCTCCGATCCGTGACCGGCTGGCGGCGGGCAGCAGACCTTGCTTTACTCACCTCCTGTCTGTTGCCTGCCATGATGCCTCTCTCTGCCACGAAAGCCATTCGGAGCGAAATCATGTATCGGTGAGCGGGATGCGAGGGTTCATACCAAACGCAGGTTCCGGCAACACTCGAGCCACCTAACGGGCGAATATCGAGAGGAAGTGAGAAATGATGTCATCACGAGCCAATATCCCTCGAGTCGTTCCACATGTCCGCCGGTCAGTCCAAAGAAGTCCAACCGGCACCGTCTGCCAGTCGTCTGCTATGCTGTGCAAAGGCTTTGCATTCACGAGTTCATATTGTTCATAGTTCTACAACCTGTGCCAACCTCCTTGGCACTCTCTGCCAGCCCGGCTGGTCGATGTCGTCGGCACCGAGAGCGTGCCGTGTGACGAATCGCGCAACGGCTCTAGCTTATCGCTTGTTCACATGAAAAGGGCGAAATACGCACAGGAGGGGAAGGAGGGGAAGGAGGGGACCCGCCGAATAGCCGAAGTGGTTGCAGTGGTTGCCCGATATATCTTTCAAGAGTCTAACAGATTAACAAAGGCACTTTGAGCAGCTCTTTTGAGCCAAGGATCGACAGTTTGGATTGATATCGCTCTTGGTACACGATGCCGATCCTGGGCGGTGGGCGCTATTTCCGCCCTAAGCTGTGCTTGGGCGATGACTACGATTCACCTGGATGAGGTATATATACCCAAGTTCTGCTTCCCCCTTCTACTACCGCCACAGCTTTCTACCAACTACTACTGCCCCACTATCCGCCATGTCTAACCCCACATCAGGTCCATCCACCTCGCCCCACGACTACGGCATGAACATTACCGACGAGGATCCTATCCGACGTCGTGCATCTCCCGATCAAACCATGGTCAGCAAGCCTAGCAATAACGGCGGATACCATGCCCCTGATGGTCGCAACAAGATTGACGCTCCCTTGATCGTGAGTCGTGGTCAAAATTGTGACTTGTGATCATGCTCAAGACAATTCGATCTTACGTAGGCCGTGCAACCCCTGAGAAAGCAAGAGTAAGTCCCCTCCTTGGACTCCTACGAATCCGAGTCTAACCCTGATAACCCTCGAAAAAGAATGCAACCCTCCTACGCACAAGACCTCGGTGTCACCTCGATCGAACACGGTGTATACGGAAGCTTCATCAACGCACTGGGCGGATGTCTAGGACTTTTCGGTGCGGTCCCCTGTTGTCCCGTAAGCCCACGATAAACGGCTTGTTCGTCTGTTCATGAAACTGATTCTGTGGCGTGGCGCGGTGGTAGTTCCCCAATCCGTATAAGAGTGTCCAGCAGGGGTCTGTTGGTCTGATATCCCGATTTGGGCAGTTCTACAAGGTGCGTTCTCATCACCGCTATAGACGCTGATCGGTATTCATGGTTCGTCTTGCATCTCTCATTCGTAGTCTGTTGATCCGGGTCTCGTCAGAGTCAACGTGTGCACGGAGAGTATTAGGATTGTGGATGTCAAGATTCAGTTGAGCATGGTGCCTAAACAGGCAGTTATGACGAAAGATAATGGTTAGTCCGTGATAGACGTTTACGCTTCTGACGAGTCGTATTGATCCCTTGCGTTATCCGTGTAGTTTCTGGTAAGCCTCTGACAACAGCTTTGGCACTATCATCAGCATTCGCGATTGACTCCAATTGTCCACTCTTCCGCCATTTTTAGTCGATATCGATTCCGTCATCTGCTGGCACGTCGTCTCCCCTTACCGAGCAGCCTTCGGTATCAACAATGTCAACCAGGCCTTGGTCGAACGTGCCCGTGAGCCCTTTCCCCTTCTTCCTCTTCCCTAGACGGGAGACGCTGACTTGATTCCGGGTGACAGAGACTACGCTGAGGCAGGTTGTGGGCAGTCGATTGCTGCAGACGGTAGTCACCGATAGGGAAGGACTAGCCGCCGAGATCCAAGAAATTGTGAGTCGTCCTCGTGCTCGATTATTTCTTGTTCGTTCGATGGACTCATCTGCGCGCCTTTGGGAATAGATGGAAGCTACAGCCGAACGATGGGGCGTAGTTATCGAGTCCATCTTGTTGAAGGATATCACGTGAGCCATTCTTCGATATACATCCAGAGGATCATACTAATGTGTGAGGCGACTGTTTAGGTTTGCGGAAGATCTGCGGGCTTTGTTGTCCAGCGCAGCGACGCAGAAACGTATCGGTGAAAGCAAGGCAAGTCGCAAGGACCCTTCCTGCCCTTATCCAGTAAAGCTGATCTCGGAAGAACTCATAGGTTATTTCCGCTCGAGCTGAAGTCGATGCCGCAAAGCTCATGCGACAAGCCGCAGACGTGAGTGTTCCCCAATGGAATTTCGTTCTTCGTTCCGTTTCTCAGCTCTTGTCCGACTCTTAGATCCTCGCAAGTCCCGCAGCGATGCAGATCCGACAACTGGATGCGTTGCAGAACATGGCCAAGAACGCAGGTAGCAAGGTCGTTTTCGGTAGGTCCCCTCAAACTATCTACACTTGCAAATCTGACCCCTCCTTTTTCCCCTCAGTACCGATGAACCTCTCGAGCATGGGCTCAGCCGGAATGTCCGACGCAGGTCGCCAAGAAGTCCAAAACCAGATCACGTCCTCCATCCACCCGGATACTGAACAAGCTCGAGCATACGCGCAGGCCAATCCGGGCCAAGTGGGGTACTCGGCGACTGGTGGTAATGCGGTGGCTGGATCGTCGGGAGCTGGGCCAACGATGGATCTTTCGACCCAGGTTCAGAATGCGGGTACGTATAACAGTGTTGAGCGTTTCTGAGCGGTTATTGGGGAGGTTTGAGCCACGACTGGATGTCGGCTGTATAATGGTGTATTCACATCTTCGATTTACCTCTGTAGCAGATTTCGTTGTCACGGAATAGTGGAACTCTGCATGTATCTTCCAGCGTTTTCAATTGTTGTATTCTGTGGCCTGGGGAAATATAATATGTCGTAACCTGGCGGGAAACAAAGGAGCTCTCGTTGCTGAACGCTTGAACGCCAGTACAGAAGTGGCGAAATCATGCTGTCGATTGGGGATGTCGGGGGAGAAGAGCCGAGAATCATCGTGGCGTGACGTAAGATCCAGTTATTCCTCAACCGCAACGTCTTCGATTCAACTCGTCGTTTCCTCTCGAATCGGAACGGAACACGATGGGCGCATGTCAAGTTCTATAGAGAAGCCTGCCGTCTCACAATCCACGAAGCCCATCACCTCGCAGACGTCTATGGCTGAGCATCCGCCAAAAATGTCGCGCATTCGTCTCGTCCTCTTCGACGCCTTCGATACCCTCATCACCCCTCGCCTTCCCATTCACGTTCAGTACGCCCAAGAAGCACACAAACACGGTCTTCCCCCCACAACCATCACACCTGACAGCGTTCGAGCGGCTTTCAAGCCTTCGTTCAAAAAGGTTACCGAACAGTATCCCGAATGGGGGAGGACAGCGACCCCATCGATGGCTCCCAGCGAGTGGTGGATGGTTTGTATCGAAGAGACGATGCGGGCCGCCGGAGCAGAAGAGGGAACCCTGCGTGAGGTGATGCCCAGGTTAGGCAAGGCCTTGTTAGCTAGGTTTGAATCGGCGGAAGGGTATCGAGCGTTTGACGATGTGATACCGTGTTGTGAGTGAATCGAGCTGGGATTCCCGCAACACCGCTTATGGAAAGTTCTTAGGACAGTAACTCGGCTCAAGGAAGCCGGAGTAAAGACCGGACTAGTCTCCAATGCAGACGACCGAATCCGTAGGCCTGTCTTTCAAGCTCTCATCCTCGCTTCATTCTGTAACTCATTCCATCGGACAGTAAAAACCCTCGATGCACTCGAAATCACCCCGCTCCTCACGCACGGCGCCACCTTGTCCCAAGTCGTGTGCTTCGAGAAACCGGACAGAAGGATATTTGAAGAAGCATGTCGAAAGGCTGGGGTCGAGCCTACAATGAGCTCATCACTGAACGATGAAGCAGGGCTACGGGCCCAGAGGGACGCGACATTCAAGGGCGTCCTCATGATCGGAGATGAATTTGGAGCGCAAGTACCACCTTCCCACGATGTCATGATGTCATCTCACCTTGCGTTACCTCAGTGACTACCAAGGAGCACTCCGAGCGGGCCTCGAGGGACGACTTCTCCGTCGTGCTGGCGACTTTTCGGACGGCGCGGAACGGGTCTCTGAAATGGAAGAGCGAGAGACGTTGCTTCGTGAGGGGGTAAATGTAATCCGGAGCCTTGACGAGGTAGTAGCAGAGGTACGACGACGGAATATATAGCGTGATAGGATTTTTATACTGTATACAAGAGCCATCACGGTGATACAAGCTTTAAAGACTACAACGCCACGTGCTTGGCACGCGGTCTGATTGAGAGGTGAACTGTCCATCTACTATATCCTCCTATG
This sequence comes from Naganishia antarctica, assembly GCA_025758675.1. NCBI lineage: Eukaryota > Fungi > Basidiomycota > Tremellomycetes > Filobasidiales > Filobasidiaceae > Naganishia > Naganishia antarctica. The sequence continues at coordinate 238,636 of JANGFJ010000151.1, read as the reverse complement.
ATGAGATCCCTCGTCGCCACTGATTTCCCGTATTACGAGTCGGATCGTATGCAGAATCGAAGTAACGCAAAACGCCCTGATCGTAGGGCATGTGTATCAATCCCACTCGGCTGCAGTTGTCCCGCATCTGTAGTGTTTCCCACGCTGTGTTGTCCACGTATACCGGAATCCATCCACCACTGGTAAACACAATGCTATCCCTAACTCTCTGTTGACGCCACGTGTGTCCTGCCTCATCTCCCGATTCACCATCCGGCGATCACGTCTTGCGAGCTCCGAGGGGAACGAAGACGGATCAGGCGCGGTATGTGTGGTATGGGATGAATGAGAGGTGCGGCGTGTATAGAGGATAGGAGAGGTGCGTTGTTCGTGGGTATGGGATGTTGGTGTTGTAGCGAAAAAGCGGGTGGAAGATGAGATGGCGAGGTGTGATTGCGTATGTACCGGTAACGGAGGGTGTACATGCCAGACCGTATGTGAAGCTTTGCGTGTTATCGAGTAGCGCACCGATGTTATGATTCGAATGAGAAAATGTTGAGACGAGTGATCTACCAACGATGGATCAGTAAAGCCGACACATACCTTTGGACTAGATACTCACCTTTATCAATGCACCATCAAGGCGCCTTATTGAACCCCCATCATCGTCCCGCCCAATCCATCCCACTCGACTCCCTCCTGTCCTCCCAAAGTTGCTTCCGCCAACTCGTCGTATCGATTTCGACTTTCAGAAGCCGACAACAAGGACTCGTCAATGGTGGATTCTCCACACGACGAATGGCCGGAGTCATGTGATGTCAGCGAGTTGGAAAAGTCGAATGCGGAGATGGAAAACTCGGACGATGTAGAGATTGCGGATAACGGGGGGTTATCGAACAAGGTCTGCATTATCCCCGAGGACGAGGACTGTCCGTTCTCGTCGTCGACGGATTCGGATACTTGTTCTGGGTCGATCAAGTCGAATCCGCTGGCGGTTGAGAGGTAGTAGTCGTTCATGTCCTGCGTCGTGGGTTGGATCGCGTCCAGACCGAGATCCAGTCCGAGTCCGGAAGGAATCCAGAGTCCGGATTGGTTATTGGCCGTTGTGTACTGTCCCTGAGAGACGTGGTTCCATGTACCTTGCTCAACGATACCGACGGCGACGGCGCGGTCAACACCCGCTGCTGGGCTATTTCCTGATTGCTAGACTCGAGGGCTCGCTATGAGTTATGTTTGTCGGGTGAGGGTGGTGGATTTGGTGGAAACAAACCCGACAAACGAATCCCACACAGCGAGCGCCATGAGGCATCCAGGAAAAGTCACCACCGCTGCTGGGTGGCAAGTGTTGTTTTGCGCCAAAGTCGTGGTCGTCGAGGAAGGAGACATGGTCAACGTCGCTACAGGGGTACTGGGCGATGATGAGGGGGCCGATGATGGTACAGACGAGTCCAAGTCCATCGAGATATCGGCCGGTGAGTGAGGATCCAAGTCGGCGTCGCGGAGGTATTCCGAGACGAGGGTTGACGTGGTTGATTTCGTAGGTGAAAGGATGTACGATTCGGGCAGGTCCTCTGTCGAGTTGGAGTTGTCGTCCGTCATGGAAGTTTGCTTGATCTCACATCCGGCGGCGCCGAGACGAGTGATATTTGTCATCAACGATTCATACTTTTCCCTCCATGCGTCTCGATCCGTCACGAGGGATGTGATGGTCTGCTGGAGTAATTGATTGGTCGTGATCAATTCGCCGATAAGAACGAGGTGCGCCGATTGAGATGTCGAACAGAGTGCGGTTGGATCGATAGTCCCGTCGGACGATTGTGAAGGAGCGACGGCAGAAACTGCCTTTAACGGCTTGTCCTCCACATCCGCGGCTTGAACCGCATGACCGTCCTTTCCCCCATCCGTCGTCGTCCCCATCGAACGCAACCTCTTGACCTCGTCCATCAAGACCTGGTTCTCCCCCTTCAACCTCTCATTAGCATCCTTCAACCCATCCAACAGCTCTTTCCGCTTCTGACGAGAACACGCCGCACTCAACCGATTCCTCACCCCTCGCGCAGCCTTGAGCTTTTCCTTTTCCGACACCGTAGGATCGAGCGCGATGGCGAGGAACGCAGGGTCGTAGATTGCATCCCCGTACCGCGTGAGCGTTGGGTCTGAAAGGGAGATTGTAATGTGTTTCTTGTCGAGCGGGAGGAGGTCGAGCGGCGTCGTGGACGATTCCGGCGATGAGGCTGTTTCTGCCGACGATGAGCGTGCATAGGGATGATGCTTTACGTCTGGCGTGATGGATTGTTTTGCCTTTCCCGAGGCCGGTGTAGAGGTCTTGATTGCGGTCATTTTGTGTGTCTAGAGGGGAAGCTCTGTCAGTTGCGATCACACGAAGTGATCAACCGACTGACCTATAAAACTTTGTAGAAGAAAGGAAGGAGAAAGAGAGCTACCACCACCCTGGGAGCAAACGGCAAGGGGGCGGTCAACGAGCTTCCAGGTGGAGTCGCTTTTCGTTGACGTGGAACCAGGAGGAACAATGGGAGTGCGCTTGCGGCATGCGCTGAAGGCTGTGCGCCAGAGAAAGCGCATACGGGATTTCGCTTCGTTTTCGCCACCCGTTCCCATTGTCCTTTGTCCTGAGAGCGTGTTTTGCAAGTGCTGAGCAGCTTGCTGAGCCTGGAAGCCGCAAAGTTGGGCTTATGACTGTCATTGAAGTCCATTTAAGAGATTGAGACTGTCAGGTTTGACCTTCTCCATGATCACAGCAATATCATGCTACACCGATCTGGGATTATTATTCACATAAATGCCAGTCCTTGACAACCAGATTCCTGGATCACATGACACCTACGCGTAGTGGTGAAGACTGTGTAGCCAGCCAGCAACCGTGGGAACAAATCTTTGCAGATTCTTTCAGCAATATCTTACCAACACCAAGCAGGGAACATGACGGATTGGGTAACAAGTCACTCTGGCAATTCCCCGCTTTCGGAAGGAGCGGGACGATCGACGCGATGTCCGTTCCCGGAGAACGCGTGAAGCCCGGACGACTAAACGTCCGGGGTAGCCAACGGTATATAACACCAGGGCCTGCGATCCGCTCTCGAGCGATTCCCGGATAAACCGCATCTACCACTCAACCATCTTTTCTTGACCTACGCACCATGTCTGCCGACGAAGAAAGCAAGAACACCGCCTTGGAGGAGACTGCCGCAACTCCTACGACCGGAGACAAGCGAAAGGCCGGTGATCAGGAAGAGGTTGTGGTTGCTGATGACGATGCGGGGAGCAAGAAGTGAGTCTTGTCGCGTGCGTCGGATGATCGTGCGCTGATGTCGGTTGGTGTGAAGGCAAAAGGTAGACTTGGAGGAGGAAAACAAGGGTACGTCTCCTTTCCTCTTCCCCTTTCCCGCTTCATTCCCTAACACACCACCTGTCCCGCAGCCAACGCCGAAGAAGAACCCGCATCAACAACCGAAGATCCCATCGTCTCTGCCAAAACCAAGCCCGAAGACGAAAACAACGTCGAGCCCGAAAAGGAGGACGAGGTTCAAGTTGATGTTGACCCGAGCAATATCATCGAGGGCAAGCGAAAGAGGACCAAGGTTGATTACACGGTGAGTTGCGTGTGGTCGCGTAGTGGGAAACGGCGGCTGATTGGACGTGTGCGTGTAGAGCAAGGAAGCGTTGGAAAAGGTTGCTGGTATGTCTCGTTTCCGTTTTCCGTTGTCTGCCTTGGACTGACATGTCCCGCCTGTAGATATCCCGGACGAGGATGAAGACGACAAGGATGCCGATGCCGCGCCTGTCAGTGGTGGCGACGAGGACGAGGAGGAACTCGAGGATGACGAAGAGGAGGATGACGAGTAGATCCGTGGAGGAAAAGGAGCACTTGAAAAACGGCCCGCTTGGCGCAGATGGGCCGCGGAAAGTCGAGGATGGAAAAGAAACGCGATAGGAAAGGAAGGAAAGACAAATCAAGGACCTCCATGTAGTAGTGGGCGCTGCTTTGGATACAATAATAAGTACGGCGACGATCTTTGTGACGTGGGAAAATCGATGTTCGCTGTAAGGCGGAACTCGAGATGTGGTCGCGACTTTACGCCAGCCAGGGTCTTTCAAACCGTTGCTGTCTTTCCGCGCTTCTATCCTGGAAGACCGCCCATTCGCTCGCAGTAACCTCACAATGCAATATGTATATCGGCAATGCAATCCTCACACCCAGATGATCCACCATGTATCAGCACCCTAAATCTCTACCAACCGCTCTAATACTCTGGCAACTCGACTCCACCCCCTTTCATACTCCATTCACTCAACCCAGAACTCAACAGAACCTGACACCCAAGCCTCGACTGCTCCTCCCTGAACGCAAGTGCATAATCAAGCATATCTTCCTCCGAGTCGGAGAGGTCTGCGATCTTGGTCGAAGGGTCGTCGATCAGTTCGTAAGGTATGTACATGTGGCACGTGGCGCATTCTTTCGCCACAAAAGAGAAGGCGTTAGTCCGGAGAGCATACGTGGAAAGGGAACAAGAGCGTACCGATGTGTCCGCCGCAGGTACCTTCGATGGCGCCGAGTCCTTCCCGTTTTGCGATCTCCATCAACGATTCCCCTACATACCCTTCAACGTCGTGTGTCGTCCCATCGTGAGTCCTGAACCGTACCGGCAAGCGCATGCGAACAGAGGTACGTTCCGTCGTCTGCGATCCGCTTGTAACCGGCGGAGGACTGATGGTCGCTTCGTACGCCTTGACTTGTTGTTCGGCTTCGACTCCGATGATTCCACGATAATGGGCGGCCCATAGCTGTGCTTTGAGCGTGGCGTCCGAGGGGTTTGCGAGGTGGTCGATGATGAGCGGGGCGTGTGTTGGGCGCAGGTTGGAGAGAAAGGTGAGCGTTGGGAGGAGGATTGCGTTTGCGGCCCATCTGAGGGATTGTCAACATTACGTACAGTTGTGTGGAAAGGAAGAACGACTCACTTGTGTCCTCCAACGTGTGCACACTCTGTCACTTTCCACCTTATCTTCCTCGACCGATCCGCATCCGCCTCCAGCCTCTCTGCCCGTTCTCCAGGTAGCAAGAACTCCTCGCCCCGCCGTGTGACTTCATGCTTCAACGCAATGGCTAGATCACCTCCTATATCTGAGCAACGACAGTCGCGCGATCCGTGGGTGCATACCAGGATCTCCGAATAAGGCAGAGAACGCGGCGATGGCGGACATGTAGCTAGAGAGGAGATCGTTTCCATGAATTCGGACGACTCGAGCGTTTGTTTGTTGAAGGCGGGATACGTTTCAATTATGCCACCTGAAACAAGCAGTTTCGCGCGGTACCCTCCTCCTTGTGGTCCGTCATAGCATACTATCATCCGCAATCCCTTGAGTGCCATCGCTTTCCCGACGTCATCCACAAACTTGTCCTCGATCTCGATATGGCTCGGCCATTTTTCCGGCGGATACGGCACGTAGACGAGAAGCAGGCCTTTGGACGTCGGCTGTGTTGGTGGCGATGGCAGTGGCAGGAGGGGCGACGCATAGGATGTTTCTTTTGTCGGGGTTAAGGGATAGTCGATGTGTGGTGGTGTCCGTGTCGAACGTGAGCTGGAGAACGGGCGGAAGACGGGGACGCAGCGTACAACTCGAGGTGGATGAGCCCGGAGGAGTCGCTGTGGAATGCCAGCGCGTTGTAGGAACCTCATCCTGTCGCAAGAATGGATAATCCGTGAAATCCCAGTAGATCGAACCAGAATTGAAGAATATGAAACGGCAGCTGTAACTGCTCAGCCCAATCCGAGACATTGACGATCGCTCGCTGACGCGTGCCGTAACTGGATGCCGGGTATTCGGCAGTCGGTTACTGGGAGGGACTGGGATCTTTGGTTATAGCTGGGCTGAATTGCTGAATTGCTGAATTGGGCTGAATTGGAAGCAATCCTGTTCACATCGTAGATTGGGCCGCCCACACCATGTCCTCTCCCATCAACTCGGCAACTTCACGCCGCGCCAAAGCGCTCACTTTCCAACCGCCACAGTCCACCCAAGACTTCCAAGTCGCTGATCACGAGATCCTCTCCTCGTCCAACAGCGCCATCGTTCAGGGCATCAAGGAGAAACGATGGTCGTCTACACGGGTACTCCAGGCGTTTGTGGAGAGGGCGATGAAGGCTCAGGAACGAACGAATTGCTTGACAGAGGGTGAGTCGTCGCCCAGTCCTGACGTTTACCGACTTGCTAATCCACTTGTCCTGCTGTGACCAGTCATGTTTGAACAAGCTTACGCCAGAGCTGCTGTCCTGGACGCCCATTTCGCAGAAACGGGAAAAGTCGTAGGACCTCTACACGGCCTTCCCATCTCCATCAAGGACATGCTTCACATACGGGACGTCCACACCACTCTCGGCCTTACCTCACACCTCTCCCACCCTCCGGCGTCCGCCTCATCAGCCATCTTCGCAGTCTTTGAGAGACTAGGAGCCATCGTACCCTACGTCAAGACCAACGTCCCACAGCTACTCTTGTCGTTCGAATGCAACAACGCGGTCTTTGGTCGCACTGCGAATCCCTACAACGGTTCCTACACCAGCGGCGGTTCGTCGGGAGGTGAAGCGGCTCTCGTAGCGTTCCGTGGCAGTGCACTCGGCGTCGGGACGGATATCGGAGGCAGTCTGAGGATTCCTGCAGGGTACTGTGGGATCTATTCGCTCAAGCCATCGTCGGTCAAGGGAGCGACTTGGCCTACGGATGGCATGTCCAAGCTCGGTGGGGGGTTCGAAGGACTCGTTAGCGTGGCTGGACCGATGTGTGCGACTGCACAAGATTTGGAGATGGCTTGGGTCGAGGTGGGCAAGGTGTTCAGCCTCGAGGATTGGAACGCCAAGGCGGACAACGTAGAATATACGATTCAGAAGGAAGCGCTGGAGCGGGAACTCGGTGTCCCGGATCTTCCCGCTATGAAACCTCTCGATTATGGATCGCTCCGGCCCCTTGAACTGGCAAGCAAACGAGGTCGTCCCCTCCGCATCGGCTACTACCACACCGACGGCTTCGTTCACACCACTCCAGCCTGCTACCGTGCAGTCGAAGAAACGATCGCCGCCCTCCGCACAACGTACACCGAGAAGCAAGTCGAGCTCGTCCCCCTTTCGATAGACGACGTCCGGGCAGTCGAGGCGATGGAGATCTTTGTGGGACTTACCTCGGCCGCAAAGTACCGACACTTGACGCATCCTCACCTCTATCCAGACACAATGGACCCGACCCTCTACGTTCCCGTGTATGTCTCGCGCTTGCCACCGGTCGTAAGGGCTTTGATCAGTTTCGTCATGCTCTACATCCTTGGAGAGACGGATTTCGCGAGGCTAGGTAGAGCTGCGGGTGGGAAGAGTAGCGAGGAGTATTTCAAGTGGGTGGAGAGGCGTGAAACGTTTAGGATGCAGTGGAGGGAGAGGGTGTGGGATGGGTATGATTTGGATGCCGTGATTGCGTGAGTCTACAGGGCTTGAAAAGTGTGTGATCTTCTCTGATGGAATACTGCGCAGACCCGTTCAAGCGACTCCGGCTTTACCCCACGGCGGCGCAACCAAGCTATCCCTGATGTCCATCTCTACAGCAATGTACAACGTCCTCGACTACGCTATCGCCTGCCTGCCCGTCACGCGTGTCGATCCTTCCAAAGACTCGCACCGGAACCCGCCCCCAGCAGCTGAGGGGTACGAAGAAGAGAGCAAGGCGTGGAACAAGTGGCAGAGCGATGCTGAGTTGGGCAAGTGCAGTCGGTTGGTGAAGCAAGAGGTTTATAACGTATACGATGCGACTAAGATGGAAGGTCTTCCGGTGGGATTACAGGTGGTGAGTTTATTCCCGTTGGACCCGCTTCCCAGCTGACTCAGTCGCGTATGTAGATTGCTCCGCCTGGAAAGGAAGAACGGGCGCTTGGTGTGATGAGGTTGCTAGACGATGCATTGCCGGATGTCAATTTGCGAGGCGGATCATGGGTGGATCCGCAGTCAGGGGAAAGGACGGCGGGATTCGGGATGTCATGGTGAGAGTAGCGTCCGTGGCGGGTTCGAGCAACGACATGATCGACACAAAGGAGCGTCGAGCTTAATTGAAGCAGTCGTGATAGCGGAATGACGTGCTATGTCGGAATTACAAGCTTCCTTTGACATGTAGCTATAATGACCTTTTCAAGGCAATGGTTGTTTGCGCAATCAACCACGACGAGATGGACGAGGGTCGCACATTGGAAAACGGTATAAATAGGCGGATTCGAAAGCTCAGAAGCTGGTACAACCGAGAGTTCCCTTTCACTTCCTCCTGAACATCCTTGCGAAAAGCGCTGCGACTCGGTGAACGCTGCCTGCCCGATACAACAATTGCCTTTCAGCAACCATGTCACCCTTGTCCCCCAATGATGAACAGTGGAACTTGGAATTTCTCCGTGCCGTATGGTCATCGACCACAGGTTCTCCGCCGACCGAGGTCGGAAGTCGGACAGCCTTGCCAACATATTTGCAATAGTATGTCCCCCAAACCTACCCAGTCCCTGAACAGGGGAATGAAGGGGGTTCGGGACAGCAGTTGATCCGGTACTTGGATTCTCGGGAAGAGCACCTCAATAGGCCTGGTTGCAACGGCGATCCTTGCAGCTATGACGAGGTGGATTATCGATCCCGTGAACGCCAGAAAGACGTGGGGCTGGATGACCTAATGTTCGAGGGTCACTCCTATGATGACGCCAATCGAATACTGCTTGCGGAGGGAACTACGTTAGCGACCGAGTCCGCTTCTGTGAAACCGGGTTCCTCCTTGAGGGCTGAGACAGCCAGTGCCCGCAACATCTGCGCTGACGGAAGGTCTTCCAGTTTTCAAACTTCATGACCGCAGAACGGACAACCAGCCTTAGTCGGGGAGAGCGTTTCAGATAAACGAGCAGTTCCCCTAGATTAGTATTTACGGGTGACAAGATTCAATGCATCCTTGTTGTACATTCATTCTAGTTCTCCCAGCATTTATTACAATGTGCGTTGGGGGATCTTCAGCCGCCTCATGTAAGACTGCTGCAAGAAATGTATACGTATAGACTATCACCCATTAAAATCTTGCGTATTTGCGCATCAAAGCTAGCATTGCAGTTGCTGAACGACACCTTTGCCCCTAGCTTAGCTTGGGTCTTAGAGGAGCGGATTGCCATCAACATCTGATTGGTTTCCGAAAGCGATGTGATGCTACACCAGCGCGATCGCCGTCGTCATTTTTCAGTTCCTCTCCCTTCATGACGCTCAAACACTCGAACTCTGATCAGCATGTATGCAGCATCAGGAGCCCTTTACAAGCATCTTCCAGGAAGACCAGATTAGCATGCCGGGGTAGCGCCGAGCTAGCGGTACATTCTGGTTGCCCCAATAGTTTTTGTGCCTATCTTTATTCATGGTGCTACGCTATAGACTGCCACTCCCAAACATAACGAAGGGCTTAGTAGGTCCTCATGGGCTTAACTACTCTTCAGGCTCGACGGTGGCGAAACCTGACGTAAGCACTTGCAACGTGGCCGGAGTTGACTGATAGCCGAAGTGGATGATCACCGAACGCTCAAAGGAGACGAAACAGTCTTGGTACTTGGAGTACTTGGATGACCTTCGGATCTCGAGCGTCCTGTGAATGAACCTGATCACCACATCTTTCATTCTATAGCGTCTCCCAAGGTATCCGCCCACTATGGGCCCGTCGACGCGCGGCCGACACCCGGCTCTGGCGATGCCTGCAAGTCAGGAAGCACTTCAACGGGTCATCCTTCCAGCTGTTAAGAGGACCTTTGGAGCGTATGTGAAGAATAGGGCCGTGATTCAGAAGCTCATCTCGGGTGAGTAGCGTGTCAGTCACATATTTTGGCGGATCGCTGAATTGCGATGGATCGATGTGATTTGTGGCGAGCAGCGTCGTTGGTGGTCTATGCCCTTCGAAGCACTTATAGCAACCTCTCGGGAAGCTCCAGGAAAAGCAAGCCAAGCAACTATGATAATCCCAAATCCCGAAGTCGTACGTGAAAACATAAGCTCTGTGACGTACGTTCCACTGAAGCGACGCAAACCACCTCCACAGCTCGGAAACCCAAAATACAAATCGACTCAATCTTCTACGCTCGTCTCATGCGACTACTACGGATCGTCATTCCAGGATGGAGGTCTTCTGAAGCGTTGATGTTGGCTCTTCATAGCGCGTTCTTGGTGATGAGAACCATGTTGAGCCTCTACGTTGCAGATCTCGATGGACGGTACGTACGAAGCCGATTTCCTTGGCAGCCCTTCGAGCTCGATCTTCTGGTCTTCTGGCTGATCCCGTGACACGTTGTTCACCACGTTTAGGATCGTCTCATCCCTCGTTCGATCCAATACCGCCTTATTCACTGTCAACATCCTCAAATGGCTCGCCATCTCCGTTCCGGCTTGTTACTGCAATGCGATGCTAGACTTTCTGCAGTCTAAACTTGCGTTGGCGTACCGTACGAGGTGAGAATCCATAACTTGACGAGGAGGAGGAGGATGGTGGCTGATCGGTGTTGTGGACTCTCAGATTGACAGAGAAGGTTTTACAAACGTACCTTGATGACGGAGACGAAACGCAAAGTGGCCAAGTATTCTACAAACTCGGTATGTTTCAGATATCAGCAAAAAAGAATTGAATGCTGATGAGGCATAACCGGTCGCTCGACATAGCTAATCTTGATGATCGGATCAAGAACGCGGATCAGTAAGTCGATCTCTTCACGTCCTTTTGCAAAAGCGATTCCTGATAGCCCTCTCGTTGGCATTCATAGGATGATCACGGTGGACATTCAACGTTTCTCCAACCATCTCGCAGAAATCTATTCCAACATTGCGAAACCCGTCTTGGACTGCTTGTGCGTCGGGAATTCTGGTATCTCGATCGCTCACAGCTGAAATCCTTTATCTATAATCGTTCTGCGGACTAGGCTCTACAACTATCAGCTACAGAAAAACGTAGGTGCCGAGGGACTGGTCGTTTTGACCATTCTTGTACAGGCTACCGCGGGTCTGCGTAAGTGGTATTCCTAGGCCCAAGCCGGAAGGACTGATGACCTTGAATGTGATGGAACTGTAGTCCGCGCGGTAACGCCTCCTTTCGGAACGTACGCTGCTCACGAAGGTAAGCAAGCTGTGCTATGCAATACGTATCAGTGAGCGACGCTGACTGAGCGGTATTTTGGCTTGTAGCTACGCTTGAGGGGGAGCTGCGGTACACGCATTCCAGACTGATTGAAAATGGTGCGTTCCTGACCCCCACGTTCATCATCGACTCTGCCCCCTTCATCTCATGCTAATTCCGACCTGAACTGGTCTTGCCAATGCGCAGCGGAAGAGATCGGATTCTATCGCGGCCACGAATACGAAAAGAATGTTGTCGAGCGGGGATACTATGGCCTTGTGAAGCACATCAATCGGGTCTTGAGGATTAGAGTATGGCACGGTGTCGTGGAAGAAGGAATAGTGAAATGGGTAAGTTCGGCTGCTCTTGACTAGTGATAGTTTGAGAGACTGACTCGACTTGCTTTGACGTTTAGCTATGGGGCAGTTTCGGCGTAAGTACCATTGACACACACATATCATTCAATCCAGACGCTAACACACCCGTCAATTATCGTAGCTTTGTCTCTGTGCCATACCTGTATTCGTCAAGATTCCGGGCGTAGCGAATGTCACGGATCTTGGTTCTCGTACAGAAGGTCAGTACTATGCTTAAGTTCTGCCTGCTGCTGCTCCAACGCGCTTCTCTACCTCAAAGGCTTTGTGACGAACCGACGTCTGCTATTGAGCTCCAGTGACGCATTCGGTCGGATCATGTACAGCTACAAGGAGCTAGCGGAGCTCGCTGGCTACACTGCGAGGGTATCGGATCTGCTAGATTTCATGGATCAGGTTGAGGCTGGCAAGTTCCAGAAACAGCTGGTGAGCTCAGCCAGCACCGAGGAGAACGCAAAAGGTAAGCTGTAGATATAGAAGTGGCAATATACGGCTTTCTGATACTTCGTTTGCGCTCAAGTTCTGGCCGGAAGAGGAAAGGTTGTGGAATCGACAGACATTCGCTTCGATAACGTTCCAGTTATCAGTCCCAATGGGGATATTATCGTTAAAACGCTGTCTTTCGAAGTCAAACAAGGGGAAAATCTAGTTGTGCAAGGCCCGAACGGATGCGGCAAATCCAGTCTCTTTAGGATTCTCGGCGGTCTCTGGCCAGTCTACGGTAAGCGCATACGAGATATGAGATTCCCATCGTAATCGCCGGTGTTGATCGGATCTGCTTTACAGGAGGGACGGTGCACAAACCAGCATCGCGAGAATTCACCTATATTCCCCAGAGACCGTACATCGCGAACGGATCCTTCCGCGATCAGCTCATCTATCCGCAGAGTCACGCGGAATTCCTGGCCACTGGCAAGACTGACCATGACCTTGCCGTCATCCTAGAGAGCCTTCACATGACGCATCTGCTGGAGAAAGAGGGCGGATTGGATGCACACAAGGAGTGGAGGGACACGCTTTCTGGAGGTGACAAGCAGAAAATCGCAATGGCCCGGCTGTTTTATCATCGACCAAAGGTAAGCACGTCGAGGCACCAAGAAGCGGGATAAAGACAGAATGTTTATCAATGGCTTGACCGCGCCAGTATGCCATTTTGGATGAAAGTTCTTCTGCAGTTCCCCTTGAGGTGGAAAAGTTGATGTACGAGCAGGCTATAGGTGAGTCGCTTGTTCGACGCAAGACCCGACAGCGTGATAATCTTTTGCTACTTTGTAGCTCTCGGCATCACTTTGCTTACGGTGTCCCATCGACCCTCACTGTGAGTCCTCTCTATGATATGATAGCACCGTTTTGCTGATTTCCTGTTTGAAGCTTGCAATACCATCAACGTATACTGGAATTCGACGGTCAAGGTGGTTATGTATTCGCGACACTGGACCCGAGCCGACGTTTGGCACTGCAAGAAGAACGTCAAACGTTAGAACGGAAACTTCAAGAGGTTCCGAAAATGTTATTTAAGATGCAGGAGCTTCAGACGATCAAGAGGGAAAGGAGAAGGGCCACAACGCCGGCAGCATAATGAAATGATGCGTAATGAACGATGCCTTCAATGCCATGCATGGATACCGTTGTACAACAATGAATGCTACAGACTGTTGTAGATGCTTATAGCCATGTGTTTTTCAAGCTTGCGACTGCGGTTTTCGGTTTTGGGCTCTCATGATATGCATGAAAGATTGTCACAAGCGACGCCGACTGGGTCACCACCCTTCGGACTTCATTTCAGCGTCGGGCGCTTGCGCAGAGCCCCACTGCTCTTCTGCAGGTGCCTCTGGGAATGCCTTCCATTTGATCGAGATCATCCCCGTCGGTCCTTCAGGCCATAACACTTCCCATTCTTCCAAATCACCAGGCTGGCCTGAAGCACCGGGACAATCCCCAAATCCACCCAAGGCTCGACACAGTGTTCGCTTGCTACCCGCACAAGCCTTGGCCACCGTCGGATCCGCCCACAGCGCACTCATCACGACTTCTGGCGCACGCCAGCGTTGCAACGTGTCTCTGACGATCTCCCGTATTTGTTCGTCTGAGGCTGGTTTCATCTGCTTTCCATTCCGGAAGCCTTCTCCTGCTCCCCGAGGTTCGTAAACATGTCTTGCTGCCAATCTGCAGGAATGTCAATGGTGAGTGTTTACACGCGGTTGACACCCGAATATTTCACTTACCGATGCGGATGTAGTCGTTCCCCACTTCCGGGCATAAATGGCAATTCCGACGTCCTCACACTTCTCGGACTCCTCGTAGGCTGTCCTCCAAGTCTGAAGATCGCTGTCTGAGTTGCATACAGTGGTCGAGTGGGATCGTCATCATGGTAGGTTGGATGAGAGGAGATGCCCACTCCGCCAATGGTTGCGGTGTAACCCCAGTCTGAGTGTTTATGCGATCAGTAACAGCTGCACAAACGGCAGATAGATACCTACCTTCGGCAGCATCACACCATCTTTCAAACTCTTGCTCATTCATCTCGAATTTATGATCAGAATGCTGTTGGCGCAGAAGACGAAAGTTAGGGTCGGATTCCATCGTCAATGTTTCGGCGACTTGCCCTGAATACCCGATCTGTCCTTCCTGTGGGATCAAGGAAACCCTTCTGACCGTGGGAATGCGAATGTTCGGGATCGTTACTGCGCGGGAACTTGGCATTGAACTGTAGAGAAGTAGAGAATCACTCCATCAGTAGCATTCCCCTGTATTGAAGTAGATAACAACGCACTTCGAAGTTAGGAGTGGAAATCAATACGATACGAGGCCGAAACGTGCCAAAAATCATTTGCGGGAACTTGTGGAACGATGGACCGTTCAAATGTTCAACCCTGTTTCAATCACAACGTGCAAAAGGCCAGAGCGAAAGAAGTGCAAAAGGTGAGCACCCCGATATTGCGCGATAGCACGAAGAACAGAAACGTACAGCTCCAACGCGACGATCGCTTCGAATCCCTCCAACCTCCGGTTATGCTTCTCGAGTCCACCTTGCCAGATCTCGCACTCCATCCTCTGCCATCGTGGCGGGATGTACTGGTCTCCAAACTGCTCTTGATCCGACTCGGAAGGGGGAGCAGTCACTTTGACGGCCTCGGGGATGACTGTTGGGTCGATGTCGAGACCCGCGATTCGCTAACGGACACATTCATCAGTTTACCCGTTCAAGGAATGGGAGGGAATGTTACTCACGTGCAAGAACAACTCTTGTGTTTCTCTCCTGTTGGTATTGTGATCTTCCTCTTGCTTCTCCATTCTTTCCTCCCCATCTTCATCGGTAGTACCGTTCTGTTGCCGGACAGCCCTAATCGGCTCCTCCGGTACCGTCGCTGGAGGTTCACAAAGCACCCTCAACAGGTCTCCTTGTCCGCAACCAACATCCATTACACTCCTCACGCCTTCTCTCCTCAGAACATCCAGAGCCCACTCGATCCGCTGCATCTGCAACGAAGGCGAGAACCGGATGCCGACCCGTTCCAATCCATGTTCGACCAAGGAGACTTCTCGGCTATTTGAGAGGTGTGCAGCGGCGGTTTGCGCCAGTGGTGACGTTAGAGAAGGGTCATACGCTGGGTCTTCGGCGATGTTTTCTGGGACGGGATCCGGTATGGTGGGGGATGGCAGGGCAGAGGAAATGACGTGGGAGAAAGAGGGTAAGTTGTGTAGTTGCATTGTTGTATGTTGACTGTAGTTCTGGCTATCCTGATAGCGAGAGACAGAGGTAAGAACGATTGGAACGATATCGTAGCACGCTCAAACTCACTGGCAATCACTTTCGAAACTTCCAAAGATGCAATGTGTCGCTTTTTCCGTTCGCAATCGAAAAAGAAGGCTGTGCGAGCGTGCCTTGGGTATATAAACGAAGCAGTCGAATGTAGGTTGGGCAGACTTGTCGAGTTGAAAAGTGGCAGGCGAGGAGAACAATGGATTGATATGGCAGCTGCTCGATCGCTTAGTGTGCGCGATGACCGTTCCTAATCGAGTGGTAAGGGAGCTGGCAAGGTCATATAACCTCTTTCTGCCTCGAGCGTTGGAGGATCAACAATGATGAACAGTGGCGCTCAGCTGCAGCCAAGAAAGAGATCGTTGCTCCTCGTAGGTACAGTCGATTAGGCGACTTCCCCAACCTCCAGCAAAGAAGACGGAAAAGAAGACCTGGAGGAGAGTGGGGAACCCCGCGCGGGTGCAGGCGTGGAATGAACGGGAATGAACATGTGATGTGGGAATACTGGTATCCATTTGCGCCATTTGCCCCGCTCGAATATCGAATTCCTGCGATTCAACGCCCGATTTCATTGGGATTCCCATTGCTACGCCTTCGACATTGGAATAAAAGCTTCGAGTTGCCGTATGACCGGCATATCAGCCCTGTTACAACAGCCAAAGCCGTAGCGAGCCGTAGAGGTCAGGGGCGGAGTCGGGTGAGCCTTTTCGGACGGAAGTCGTTCGTCATTGTCCAAGCCGCACAAGCTCGGAGCTTGTCCTTGTGCCCCCTGCGGCTCTGGCCTTCCACTCCGCTGCGACTTGATTCGATCGAGCGACGAGTAGGAGATATATCTGGCCCCGGAACAATATGGCAACGTATTATTACGTCAAGGACGATGATCTCCGGAATCTGTATGCTGTACAAGTACATACCCATATCCCGAACGATGCGGCGACGAGCGATTGGTCTTGTTCCGCGGTCAAATGAGCGACGCAGCAACAGCTTTCGCACAAGACAGCTGTCAGGCCCAGGGCAGGGACAAGACAGAGAGTCAGGAGCTTGGCTGGGAGGCCCCGGAGGTATACCCAGCGATACATTATAGCAGCTTGAGGAGATGATGATGAGATGATTGACAGTTGCCGGACGCTGTACAGCACGAGAAAGTGGAGCTCAACCTCGGCGTCGCGGGGTCCACACGGTCCACCACATCCGACTCGTCATATGTCAGCAACTTGTTACTGTATGCCGATACATCGGTCACCTTCTCCCCCTTGCTTAGCTTCTTCCCGGTTCCCTGGGCGCTCAGGTGCGCCACTGCTCCTGCTGGTTGAGGGAGAGTGAAAGTGCCGCCCGGGTCGTTGAAGCATCCCTCGAGCGCCTATAACCCTCGCCAGGAGGATTTCTCGATGGTGGATTGGTTGTTTCTGGTAAATTCTGGAAAGGCGACGGTGCATGCAGAGCAGCTCCTCGTCACTGACGGTGACTTTGACGCAACGGTGTCCTCGACGATCACTGCGTCGTCCATCGCGGTAGCCCGCCCATGGACAGTTCACTCTGATCCTTACGCAACAGCGGAAATATGGAAGTGCTTCACGATTCTATGCGTTCATTCATAGCTCAGACCATACAACCGATTTCAAACTAGGACAAGCACAGACCCCACGCCAAACAGGCTGGAGAGGATTCAAGCGGTGACGAGTCAACGACGAGGCAACTATGAGTTGGCAGTCTGTTGAGCCTCGCCCTTGTCGTGCTGTGAAGGGAGGGAGGGGACGGATCAGTATACAGGGTGATAAACGGGAAGGGGATCTCTTCGTCTGCATTCGCCGTACACCTCAAGCGCAGCCCATCCTTCCGCAAATAACCCAACCCTCCAATCACGCACTACACCATCTTCACCCATACCACTCGAACAAAACTCGAAACACACCTGAACGTTTCCGCTGAACTGCTGAGCCTTGTCACCAGTGATGGCACCGACGATGGAATCCTTCTTTCCCTCGAGTCGGTCGGCGGTTCCCTCGACGTAGCCTTGAGCTTGAGCGGCCTTGATCTCGGCTTCACCCTTGGCGTGTCGCTGTGTCGTCGGAGCGAAAATGTCGGGAGCCGTCAATGGACAGGGGAAAGGAGGAAACGGGAATGATCAGTAGTGAACCGCCATCATCAAACGTCGGAAGTGACATACCTCCTTTCCATCAGTGGTGAAGGTTGAGGGTTCAGCGCTGCCACCGACGGCTTGGTACGCGGTCTCGATGGCGGTACCGACGAGCTGTTCAGCGGATCCGACGATGGAGTTGATCTAGATGGGAGGGGGATCAATGTCAGTACGAGACGCGGCAGTTCCGAATATTGATGAAAGCGTACCTGGCCGTTGACCTTGGAGGGTTCGTTAGTGGAAGACATTGTGTGGGATGTTCTTGATTTGTTAATGCGCGATGAGGGATGCGTTTGGAGAAAGGGAATTGATGAGGGGATTTACTCAGGGATCAGTCTTATATATATACCGAGGGCACCCAGGGCACAATGGCACAACGGCCAGCACAGCTTCGGCTATTCGGGAGTGCATGCAGTATCTACGCGACGAGGTTTGCATCCGACGCGATGATGTCATTCTGGTTTCTTATTGCTCTATCGTTCTCTTTGCCATTGTGCCAGCCTCTCCATAGAGTGGTCGAGCTGGCGGGTTGGTCGCATAGCTGATCGCATGTTCTTGCCCGGTATAGACAGCTTATCTGGATGCCCACCGAGAAGGGTTCCGTCGTCATCTGGGCGCGAGTGGTTTGAAATGGTCTAGCCGTCCGCACATTCCTTTGCAACTGGTACTGGTGCTTTCGTAGTCCACGGCCGTCATCTATGGGATGTCGTGTTAGGACATCACAGACCTGGACGACAGTCCGCGGCCATTATGGCGTCCTGGATCTTCCCTGACATCCATCTGCACCAGCCACTGACCCCGTCAATGGAATGAGAGAAATATCGACTTGTCGAATCTCGCATTGTTGCGGGCGCACCTACTCGATCGAAGTGGAACATGACTGGACATGTTCACCTTGATTTCGTCCTGCCTTTGGGATTATGAAGACCATGAGCTGTTGTTGCCATATCCACACAAACGGATCCACGACATCTGCCACTCGGCAAGAGAATCGTTGTTACGCAAAGCGGTCTCAGTATAACCGGAGTGGGGCTAGAATTGGAGTCGTGGAACACTTGCAACGCGATCAGCAGTATGTCTGTGAGTTCAACTCCAGATCCATCAGGCGACTTTGCTGAAGCAGCTTGACCCATTTGCATCCTGATAGAGACAATTCAACAACAATCTCTGAGCAGCAGGAGATCTAGTTTCGTCATCGATCAGTCCCAGCAGCTATCGCCAGCTGCACGATACAGATTCCCATTAACTCGATCATATTTCAGTTGCAATCTGATGCACGCTAGAGGAACCCCATATCCGTGCTCACGGCCGACCTAGACGTACACAGACGAACCGCTTGCGAAAAGGCTCCAGAGAACGACCCAGGTAAGAATGATCGCGAGTTCTGCTAGGTTGATCTTGCATCGCTCATAACTTCTTCCCATCATCAGGGCTTTCCAGGCCTAGTCGAAGATCGCAACACCTAGCCGTACTCAATAGGGAAACCCACTGACCGTTAGTTCTCTGTTTTATTCACTGTAGATTCCATGCTGACCTCTGTGTGCACCTGATCCCGCACCGAAAGAGCGTACAGCTCCAAAGTCCTTACGATTCAACACCAGAGTTAGGAACCCTTTCGACTATGCCACCACGAGCTCGTCGCGGTGTCCAGTTTGCGGTCGCCTCGGATCCGGAAGACAATTCCGGCGACGCGAATCTCCGTGCAACGGATACCTCTGGCGATGCAGCGCTAGCTCTACGGATGCATGAAGAAGCCCTCGAGGAACGGGCCGGGATTCAACGACAACGTCAAGAACAACTACGACAGCAAGAGAATAGGAGGGCGGCTATACAGCGGGCTCTTATGGACGATCAGGAGGCCCATTTGGAACGGCAGATGGCTGAAGCTCAGAGACAAGCGATAAACCAGCTGTACGGCGCTCAGATATTCCTTGACCATCCGGGACATGCCGGAATGGGGGTACCGGCACTCCCTCATCGTAATTGGCTCAATCGTGATAACATACCCGTGGGTCTGCTTCCGCCAATGTACGGCCAAGGAGAGGTTGGCAATTACGAGGATATTCGAGCTCGACTGGCACAAAGCGTGCAGGATTCGTGGGCGGGGATCAATTTCGTCCCGAGACAGAATCCGCTGCTTGGGTTTACGTTTGATTTCGACAAGGATGCAGAGGATGCTCAGGAACCGACGGAAATTGTGCGATTGGATTTCGATGATGATGCGCCAATTATCGAAGAATTGGGAACTAGCGGGAAATCAACAGGGAAGGGACAGCTGGGAAGGAGGGAGAGTGCGATCTCGGTTGACAGAGACGGGGACGGGATGACTTCGCTCGTGTGTGCGAGCTGTTATGCGCCACTTCGGGTATCACAGGGACAACGGAACGACGGCGACAAGGTGTTTGCGCTCCGGTGCGGACATTTGCTCGACAAGCGCTGTTTGGACGATATCAGTCAACCCAAACCGGACCACGACGTGAATCAGAACGATCAAGACCAGAAGCCTGGTTTCATCAAACTGGGGTCTGGCTCGAAATCGCGCCAGGATGGGAATTTCGTCGTACATGCAAAATATGGAGCGGGTGATGCGACGCCGGTAGCGTCATCGTCTACGTTGCCACGGATCGTCTCCCCGCCGTCTCCGGGATCGCCGCCGCCGACGACGATGAGGCTTCTCTTCAATCCTCCGAGGGTCGTGCGTGTCAGCGAAGCCAGCGGAAGCAACAATCGAATACCTACGAGAGCGACAAGAAGTTCCGCGCGGGTTGCAGCGGGACATTCCGGCACCGCAGCAGACAGTCACCATGTAAACGAATCATCAGGAGAAGAAGCAGGCGATACACTCGATGACGCTCACAATCGATCAGCTAGAGGACGAGGGAGAGGCGTAAACCCGCGCAAACGGAAAGCAAGAGGTGGCAAGGCGACTGCGGCGGCGGCGGCGATCAAGAAACTTGCGAAACCAGAAGAGAAGCGCGAGTACAGGTGGTTGTGTCCGGTCGTTGCTTGTTCGAGGGAACACTTTTCGGAAGAGATCGGTGGGGTTTGGAAGCCCAAAATTGGGATGACGGTTCAGCTGTTTGTTTGATGGAGCGCCATCATCTAGCTTCATCGCGAATCCATGTCTCAGAACCTGTTTTCCACCGCGATCCTTTCCTGCGATACGCATGACACGTTCCGAAATATCGGTGGATGATATATTTATTGGTAGCGGTATTCGCGCCCGGTTAGGTGGAGGATACATTGCCCTACGCCAAAAACTATATCTTGCAACTGGAAGGTAGTGGAGAGACCTTCTCGAGCGTAGGGTTATACCCTTATTCCCCTGAAAACACCCATGTTGTGTTTAAGCATGCCAGCTGCCTTGCGACCACCTGATCGTTTGCTCGTCGAATATGAACCGCAGACCATCAAATTCGAGGGTAAACGCGTGAGATTGGGAGGCACTTGCATACCCCGCGTTGTTTCAGGTTTGCGTTTGAGCAGTGTTTTCCTCAGCTCGTCTCGCTTTCACCAGAATAATGCAAACACGGCATTCATCATAGATGGGCATGACTGGTTGGCGAGCAGATGGCACCCTCGACATGATAGACACTTGATTGCAATCCATAGAGTTCCCGACACCGCTCCCCCGCTTTGGTATCGCTACACAGCACGCGCCGATCACAGCAACATTTCGTGATAGCGATTCGACGTCCTTTCCAGTTGGGCACCTGAGGGAGACAGAAGCAACGCACCACCATGATGCAGAAACTCAAGAAACGACGGCCATCGGAATCAAATCAGCGTACGGGACAGCTCTCTGTAAAGATTCCGACGTCGGTTTACGCCCCGTATCCTCTTGACAGCGCTACGAGTCGAGGTACGGGAGGTTCGGGCACTGCAGTGCCATTGGCTGGGTTAGAAGGTCTGTCGATCAGTCAGGGGGATTTCAGAGGTAGTGTTATCATCGACTCGTAAGTTCGCTGAAGGCATTCGCGTTCCTCACCGCTGATGGAAACCCTTGACGTGTTCAGGTTATCAAAGAGGTTCTCAGTCTTGCGGGCAAAGGCGTCTCCTATCCGTCCGACATTCCCCAACTTTGCCGGCAGTCTAGGATCGTATACGCCACAAGTCGCCGGTATTGACGAGATCCGCCAACGGCTTGCTGCCCAGCGGCAGCGCGCTAAAGGAACGGGGAGGTACATCGCAGAAGAGGAGGAAAACCTGGTGCTTGAAGAACTGGCCTTGCCCGACGATAATTATGGACGCGTCGTTTCTCCGATGTCGATGGGATTCCCGGCATCATCCTCCGATCAATCCGTCGCATATCGACCGTCCCCGGAACTTGGCTCGCACGGGTCGCGAACGTATGGTTTTGGTGCCACCTCTGGGATGAAAGAAGCGGAAGTCATGATGCGAGCTCATACCAATAAGAGAAGTGTGAGCGACAAGAGTCTGGCATCCGGTGTTGCGAGTTCGAGGAGCGGGACTCCTTCGTCGGATCATCCAAAGGAGGACCAAATCCAGGCACCAGTTGGAAACGGTAAACGAAAATCCTTGTTGGCAATGTTACCGGTCGAGAAACAGCAGCGGATCACCAATGCGTTGATCGAAATCGAAGAGGATCTACAAGCAGAGGCGTTGGAAGCAAGTATGGTGTCGGAGCACCAGCCGAGCGAAATGTTGATGGCCGACGCGGATGTACATCCGACGTCGTCACAGAAAGCAAGTCAACCAGTACGGCCTCAACATAAGCGACAGAATTCCTCCATCACCCGTTCACCATTCAGGGAGAATCTCGCGCAAATTGCAAAGGGAGTCGAAGTGGAAGAAGCGGGTTCAAGAACGCATTCGAGAACAACTTCTTCGGCGTCTATCCCTCAGCCAGACTTTACAGTCAAACCCATTTCTGCAGTAAACTCCGCTGCATCGAGCCGCCACTCTTCTCGTCGTGGCCATTCTCGGGCCGGTAGTTCCATCGATTTGAATCGGTTCAGGTTTGGAAGTGGCTTGGCCGAGGGAGTCGAGGACGTATCGAACGCATTCTCTCTCCCGCCCCAAGCACCAGCTCCCACGGTCGCTCTTCCGCCTGTCCCGAAACCTCCGCAACATCAGGACGATCTACCGCTTGAAGAGATAGAATATAGAACAGGCTCGATCGAACAAAGTCGGAAACCCCAGCACCAACGAACACCTTCCGCCTCGGCTTCTCCGATCCCAACTGCATCTTTCGAAACCGGTTACGTACCGGGGAGTGGACGGCCTTTTGCCGCGTCGAAGTCAGATTCACCGCTCGAATTAGTTGGCAATCTCAATTTTGGACACATTTTGCCTGCGACTGATGGCAGTCTAACGATCGCTCCTCCTCTCGTTAGGAAAGGCTCGAAATTGATTCCACCGAATCGACCGGGTCCGCTGATGCTTCAGCCAACACTGATGCCACGATCCGTTACAGCATCCTCGCTGCCAAGTGTCTCGCCCGTAGTGGAGACGTTTGCCGATGGTGCCGAAAGAAAAGTGCATACTGTGTCTGGTCCGTATACTGACATGGCAACGTCGGATAACACGGCAGAACAGATGTCTTATGCTGCGGGATCGGATCCTTCGAGACTCGGCAGCGCTCCTGTTGGGCCAAATTCACATATGGAAAGTCCTTTCGATGTTTCGTTTGACATCGACGGCTACTATGGAGCTGGTCGATCGCCTGGTGAGCAAACAACATATCTCTCCGACAGACAGACGCACGGACAACCGGCAGACCTGCTTCAACCACCATCGAACGCTCACCCACAGGAGATCCGACAACATTCCGACTTGCGAAAACAACCATCTCTCGATTCGCTGCGCAGCACATTTTCGGAAAGCTCGACCGATCTACCGAGTCCCGCTTTGTATACGTTCCCGAACCTCGTTCAAAAACGAGTTGAAAGCGGTTCTATAACCCCGTTGACGGATATCTTTGGGTCGGATGTCGTGAGCGAGGGAGATGACGGGAAGCAGGAGCTCTTTGATGAGCTCCAGGCGATGCAGGAGCGCTTACTGGAGGCTGCACGAGAGGTGAGGCGAGGATTGCATGCGGGCACTCGGCACAGTGACAGGAAACGCAAGGACGTCTCTCCGGGTTTGGTAAGTGTTTCTACGTGTCGTCACCGCCTCCCTGTGAGCTATAACTTTCCCTCGTGAACGTCTCCAATCTAGCGGACTCGCCCATCGATCCGCGCACGAAAGCCGGAACCGTCGATGTATTCTGACATGGGGGACAACGTTTCTCAACTCGTTCGCGCAATGTCGCCCCGCCACACGTCGGAATCGTCCTTCCGCAAGCAAACACGACCTTCACCTCATTTGCCGCGAAGCGATACTACCGCCGTAGAACCATCTTTTCGATCGGCGATGACATCTGTTCCCCTTACTGCGCACTTGCGGGACTCGCCGGTATCCGTGACATCACCATTCAAATCAGGAGAGGACACCACATCTTCTGCTTCGAAGATGCTTCTGCCGGATAACATCCTCTCACCTCCTCTTTCAACTGCTCCTAGCAGCATGACGAATACTCCTCAGACCTCGCGCGGTCCTGCATTACTCGATTCGACGTCTGCGAATTTCGACACCGGAGAAAGACTTCGTCGACCTTCCGTCTCCACCGGACACACTGGACTGAAAATTTTTCCCGCCTCTGACACGACAAAGGGAGTTTCTGAAGACGTAAAATCCAATGGATCCCCTGTAGACGGAAAGAAGAAGCCCGAAGATGACCGTGACCTCCGACGGGATTTCGAAGCGCGAATCGCGAATGCTACAGCACAACTGAAAAAGGGCCCATCCGTAAACGTCAAGCGAAGGCCAAGCACCAAAGGTGGAGCGGCGATGTATATCGGTACACCAACCTTGATCAACTCTTCGTCGAACCTGAAGGTTACGGCACTTCCCTCTTCGAGTCCCCAGTATAGTGACAATACAAGAGGGCCGGCGAACCCAGGAGCTTCGAGTCATACCCGACACCAGTCGTCTTCTGCAGCAAATGGTGAAACCGGTAGTGGAGGCGGTGGGCTAAAAGCATTCGTCGCCAAAATCAAGCGAAATGCTTCTTTGGCTGAAAGAAAGCGTTCAAAAACGCCCGGGGGCAGCCCGCAGATACCACAGGACACTTTTCAGACCTCGACGCCCATATTCTCCAAGGAGAATAACCCAAACGTGGTCGGATTGACCAAGTCTGTATATCCGGCTCTCGATGCAGAATCTGCAAACAGACAACCCGTTGCAGCCGGGAGTAACCGAGCACCTTTGCAAACGCAAGCCGATCAGATTTCGTCCCGCCTATCAGTTGTTCGACGAACAATCATTTTCGCTACGTCGAATAATCAGGACAATATAGAAGCCATGCCGAACACAGATCTCACCTCGGCATACGCAGCTATACCATCACGGCGACCTTCCACACGGCGGAAACCGGTGCGGCACCTCAGTGGGGATACCGATCTCCTACGGGCCGAAGGGCTTCCGGTTGGATCCCAGTCCCAGTCGATTTCTCAAGTCATCGCTTCCGCTCATCCGGAAAGTTCCAGTCAACATCGAAAATCTGCGACAGATTCGCTTTACGAAATGTATGCTGATATTGCGGACGAAGACAGGGCGCAGGAGGAGGAAGAGGTCATATACACCGGTGCTGGTACATCCTTTGATGAGAATGCTCGAACCGCGTTTCTGGGTGTGCCAAGGGGGACCAGGTCACGAGCTATAGAAATACGGTGAGCGTTTGACGCTGCAAGGCTTACATTGTGCTAGTTATTGAAGTCCAGCTGCTTTCCATCTCCCTCTTTCGCAGAGAGATGAGTGATGGGCAGACTACTTGGAGCCTCATCGATTCAAACGACCCCGTCATTCGAGAACTCGAGCCTCTTTACGAAATTCAACCCCACACGCACCTTCGAAATGTCTCTCTCACCTCTAGTTTGAGCTCGTATGGCCAAGAAAGCCTGATCAGCCGGGGAAGCGGACTCGAAAGCCGGAATGCAGGGATCACGCAGAGCCGACCAGCGCCGGCTCGTCCTAAAACCAATGTGCGGAGCAATGCTAGTCGCACGATATACTGGTTTGGACTGCTAATCAGGACTCAACCTCTCGTTTTCAGATCTTCTACTCGCATGAAACAGACGTGGCAGAGCTAATTGACGATCTATCGAAAAACGGTTTCGAGGGGAAATTCAGAATCGTGTCCCCCTCGACGGAGCAGCTCGAGCCGTTGCCGCACAATCAGAACGCGGAACATCGAGACGTCGGTTCCGGATTTATAGGACTGGAAAAGAAATTGCAGGTATGTTCTGTTGCTCGACACGGGTGGACCGAGACTGAGCGTTTGCGAATTATAGGCTCTAATGCAACGCATGATGTCGAGCTCCAGCGCATCGACCACACAAGCTAGGTAGCCTTTACTCTGCGAGTGCTCAACCTTGCGCAGCATACCCTTTCATTTGTCGTTGTAGCCTCTGTGCGAAACCACTTGCGAAGCTGGTGACGCATTTTGACAACATCCAGGTTTGAAACCAACAGGTCCTCCTCTACTGTGAATTTCCATACATGCGAATCTTGTTGTAACGTCGATATCGATTACATTTACCGCAATGACTTCATTAGTCTCCAGCTTTCGGTCTGCGAGTTGATGCTATGATCTCCGAGTTTCGTCCCGGGATTGGCAAATCATGTCAGGCTCGACGAATACGAAGGTGATTTGAGTCTGCGGAATTTCAAGCAAGGGTGTCTTCCACCACCTTCTCTGCCAGTACCAGCGAGCAGAGTGGCGTCGAAGTTCGACTCACCAGCCGCGCACCCTGCATTTACCACCTCATCTACTATGCATGCACCATGCACAGCTCCCTGGCTAATCGTCCGACATGGCCCGATTTGAAAGAAGCCCGGTATTTTCCTGTGCGTTCCATTCCCTCTCGCGTGGCTACAGTTATCAGCTTATCTGATTACGGGTTATGGCATAGCAGCTTGAATCAGGTTTCCCCATATGGCATAATCGCCGTGTTGTGTGCGGGAAGCTGGATTGCTGCTGGATTGCTGAGTGAATTTTTCGACTGGCAGCATGTGTTGAAATGCGTTCCACAGTTACCCCTCGTTGTTGGCACGCCTGCAGAAGCGAGTGTGTGCCGATTGAACAGGACGCGCTAGGGATGATGGACCACGGGACTGTCACCATTAACCACCTATGCCAAACCACACACAGTTGGCTCGACAGGGGGGGGACTGGTGTTCTCCTGCGTAGGTGCTCTGTCTCGGGGCGCTACTGCCGTCCTCGTCTATCTCTCATTGCGAATATTGCATTGCCGACCCTGTACAGAAGATCAATGAAGGAGCAATTCGCACGCAAGAACGCCTGCAGATATATTGCCTTCTTCGTTTAAACAGAACAATCGCCAAGCCTTCACCGCATGTTTCCAGAGTCCCATCACGCAGGTGGGTGGCCGAGCTCTAGTGCCCTGACACCGCTTGAACAGTAACCAAGCCGAAGGCAATGCAAACAACGCGGAATATCGACCAGGAGAAGGCAGTATAGAAGAGTGGATCAAAAGGAGGTGATCTTCGCGAACAAAAACTGGAGCTGCCCTCTTGACTGTCCCGTTGTGGGTGGTTTCATCTTAGCCTTGCCCATATATATACCCTCCAACTTCAGCAATCATCCCTCTTGACACTATCGATCCTCAGGCGCTGATTTGAATCACGACAACGTCGACTTCCTCATATCGGCTCGATTCCGCGTAGCTAGACATCCGCCCTTCAACATTTCTTTTTGCTGAAACGGGAATCATAATCATGGCAACACATCCGAAGCAACCCTTGGATGATGGGTCGTTGGACGACAAGAAGGATGTGCCCTTGGGTGGATATCCTGTGAACGAATTGACTGGCAGCGCTCCCCCCACCGAGACAGGGGATGATGCGGCATCATTCGAACAGCAACAAGGTGTCACTCGAATTGAAGCCTTGTGTAAGCTCATTTGCTCCTCTCACTGCCTATGTGTCTGCTCCAAACTGATTTCCTCCTTCTAGACCGTGTTTTCGGCAATGACTGGAAGTATTGGGGTCTTTGGGTGTAAGTATACAGAGGATTGGCTGCAAACCTTTCGAGAAGCTTGTGCTGAACTGTTGATCCCATCAGAGCGATCATGTTGGTGTTCTATGCCTACTCTTTGTCGTCCAACACATCGTATATCTGTAAGCTTCGGGTGTACACTTCGGCTCGTAATACTTTCTTACCGCTTCTCTTGTGTCCCGGTAGATCAACCTTTCGCCACTTCAGGCTTCGAGCAGCATGCCGTGATCGGTACCATTGGTGTCGTTACCAACCTCATTTCCGGTACTGCTAAGCCATTCATCGGAAAGGTACGGTGTTCCCTGCTATACAACGACTTGTGGATCTGACTCAACAATATCCGTTGTAGATCGCTGATCTGACCAGCCGTCCCGTTGCCATCTTGTTTGCGATTACTTTTTATACCATGGGGGCCATCATCATCGCCGCGAGCCGAACCGTCAGCGCAGTCAGTATCGGTATGGTCATCTTTGCTGCAGGTGCTACCGGTATCGATTTCCGTAAGTGGGAAACTTTGCAAACGCTCTGTAAGCGCGCGTTGACCTAACAAAACATAACCCTCATTGTCGAATCTAGTGTTCGGTTTGATCATTGCCGATATCACATCCATTCAGTGGCGAGGATTCGTGAACGGTGTCGCCTCTCTGCCGTTCATCGTCAACGCCTTTATCGCAAGTGACATCTCTTCGGCCATCAGCCTCGAGAACTGGCGATGGGGTGTGAGTTGATTAGTCGCCGCCACAACGTGTACCATACTGATTTGACCATCCATCTCGTGGACTTACAGTACGGAATGTTTGCTATTATCCTCCCTGCGTGCATCTGTCCGGTGCTAGCTATGCTCTTCTGGGCTGACTGGAAAGCGAAGAAACTCGGAGGTGAGTTCGTTGCGGCTTTACACTACTCTTCTCGCTAATCCCTGTGAGTCTCTTTTGCAGAATTGTCCTTCGCGTCGTCCGACATCGCTCAGCGACGTCGTCAGGGATCCGATGAGCCAAGGAAGCCATTCATCGGAGCGGCCCTGGAGTATCTGGACAAGATGGACGCTTTCGGTCTCTTGCTGTTGACTTTCGCTTGGTGCTTGATGCTCCTTCCCTTCACTCTGTCCGCAGGCGCTGATAATGGTTACAAAAACCGTGAGTGTACATTATCGCCTTGAGCTCCCGGTTGCCCTTTGTTGAGCGTATACATATCTTTAGCTTCCCTAATGGCCATGTTCGCCGTTGGAGGCGTGTTGTTCGTCTCATTCTGCATCTGGGAATGGAAGTTTGCAAATTACCCGCTGCAGTCCAAGCATGTCCTCAACCGAAGCTTCGTAAGCCAGTATCAACTCCTTTTTCAGAGTGTACGGTATCTGATAATCGACTTGGCGTCTAGCTTTGCTCCGTCGTGATTGACTTCATGTACTACCTGTCAGGTTACATTTCTGACACGTACTTCACGTCATGGATCTATGTTATCACCGACTGGTCGGTACGTATCTTTCGGCGGCCTTGTATCTTTTTCCTTCATTGACATTGAGGCATTCGCGGTGGTACAGGACAAGAACTATGGTTATTACGTCAACATGTACGATTTGGCGATTCTAGTGGTGACTGGCCTGTTCGTCGATACTCACGTGACTCTGTTGTCTGTTCAGTTTGACAGTCGGACTTTGCTTCTTCGGGACCATGGCAGGTCTCGTCCAACGATACACTCATCGATACAAGTACCTTCAAGTCTCCGGTCTGTGCTTCCGTATCCTGTGAGTTGAGGTACTGGGAATTGAGCTCGCAAGGGTTCTCACTAACTGCATTACGCGCAAGGGGTGTCGGCTTGACTTTCTATGCGACTCAGGGTCACTACTCGTAAGAACGCCCTGATTTTCTCCCTGTAGTCTCATTCCAGTTCACTGGTATCCTATTGTTCTTCATAGCGATGCTGTGTTGATCTCGGCTCGAGTGATAACTTCTCTTGGAGTAAGTTGAAGTGACCACGATGTTGGAACGGTGCGGCGCCTAAAATCTCGCCCTGCTTTCCTAGGGAGCGATCTCCGTCATCGGGTCTCAGACCGCAACCCAGGCCTCTGTGCCTCATCAATACTTGGCCACGGCGTCCGCATTGCTCGCCATGTATACGTCTATCGGGGGATCTATCGGTTCCGCTATCGCTTCTGCCTTGTGGACACATAGACTACCGGCCAACTTGGAGAAGTATGTAGGCGACATTTACAACAGTACTGAAATTGCCGAAATCTACGGCAGCATCGTGGTCGCTCGCGCAGCACAGCCTAGAGAGTTGATCAAGAAGGGTGAGATACAGAGGCAACTCCATTGCCGTTGACCGCTATCGCCTAATGCACATGCCTCGATTTTAGCCTACAACGACACAGCTTATGCCATGTTCCTTCCGGCCCTCATCCTTTGCTTTGTCCCTCTCATTGCCGGCTTCTTGACCAGCAACTTCTACCTCGACGATTCTCATAACGCCATCGAAACGAACAAGAAGATTGTCCTAAGGTCCGAAGCAGAGATCAAGGCGGAGGAAGAAGCTTTGAGGAGCGCCAAAGACAGGGAAGCCGCAATTGAAGGATACTAAACATCTCCTCCTCCCCCAATAGTAGGATAAAAGGTTGTTTAAATGACAATTATCGGTATCGTTGGAATAGAGTTCAGTAGACCCGCTCAGTGGGTTCTTGTTTCCGTAACGTGTGTACTTTGCTCCTAGTAAATTGACGAAACACGCGTGTCATAATAAGGTCATCTGTCTCTTATCGGATCTTACTGCGCATGCTTTCGGTGGCGCCTCATCAAGCAGGTGCAGCACCGATGCTACAATTATATCACGCCGCAACCGGTCTCGTCAATGGACACCGTGTTTCAGCCTACACGTCTACCTGGTAGTCCAGGCCCTGTGACTGTGTACCTTCCTTTCGCCCACTTTCTCAGCCGGAGGAGTCTTCTCAAAGGAGTCTTTAATTGGGATAACACTGTGCGATATAATCGCTCGAGATTTGCAAACTCAAGAAGAGTCCCCTGATCTCCATAGTTCACAGTCATCATCACCTCAACCTACTTCGGTTCCACCAAATTCCATCCGTCCCACATATCCTTTCGGACAAGCAGCTCAGTCGAGTAGTTCGAGTTCCACTACCCCTTATACGAATTTATCTCACTGTCAAAGAAGCCTTACAATCGCCGGTTACTCTCCGGTCACATCGCTTTTGCCCTATCGTTCTTTCACGGGACCAAGTTGGGTCGCGAGGTCCTATCGTTAGGAAGTCACCCGACCGCATCACAGGAATCGTCACCTCTCGTTTGGAAACGAGTCGGGATGTCGGACCTTGTACTTTTGATTCTTTGCGCAGGAGCAGCCCTCTTATTCAGTGCATGGCAACGAGACTCCTGGATATTTGACAAATTGCTGTCCTACCTCTTTGGAAACCGAAACAACGGCAGACGCGGCGATAACGGGCCTCCAGGTGATGGAGCTAGTATACAGAAGCCGGGAAACAACGGTGCTCAAAGCACGTCCGATACTCAGGACGCAAACATACCTAAGGTACATTTCAGAGGGAGAGCTCAGTCCACGCTGAAGTTCTCACCCGATCAGCTGGGTATACCTGCACCGAGTTCTCGGGAAGACAACAACCAATACATCAGGCAGGCTATCAAACGGAACCTCGTGGGCACGGAATCTTACGACAACCAAACAGGCAGTCAACCTTCCCTTTTTGATGGCCCTCCTTCTGCCGTCGAGTCTCCTGAGAGGGTGCCTGATGATCACCTTGGCCAGTATAGCAATCACATCGATCATGAAGAACCGGTAGGGGAGGGTATTCAACTCCCTGATCTTCCTCCTGATATCGAAGTGAGTCTGGCGCAACTTTGCTCACTGCACATACATCGTTGATCAACTCCTGTTTCCCAGTTGCTGCGGGAGGACAAGAAGATAAAGAAGAGAAAGAAGAGGAAAGACAAATACGAAACACGATCCATCGCCTCAGAAGTAGATGTCGTAGAAGTCCAGCGAAGAAGGAAGAAGGGGAGAGTCGATGCAGCAGTACCACACGAGTGGAGTGACGAAGAATATGTTACGGATCAGATTGCGCTTAATGATGCTAGTGGAGAGGAAGACTCGGTGTATCAGCGCCGACCATCGATCCGGGAAGATGCTGACGAGCCCCTGCACGGACGACATCGTGATCAAATTCAAGATGGGAGAGACCGGCCCAGAGGAGGAATGAAGGCTGAGAGCAGGGCAGGGACGGAAAGGGGCCGGAGACAAGAAGCAGAGTTTGAAGACTTGACGGACGAGGAAGAAGAACGAGTAGAAGAATATGAAGAAGGTCTACACGGATTTCATTACTGGGTCACAGAGTTAGTCAGCTGACACATCTGATTTCTTCGGTCACAGGAAGAAGGAGGTTGCCACGACGAGAACGCCTGGCAAGACGTCGAGCTGCAATTCCAATTGGAGAAGAAAACGAGAGTGTGGACCTTAACGACGAACCGTACTCTCAGCAATATGCCCCGTACTCTCCCCAATATGC
Organism: Naganishia antarctica; assembly: GCA_025758675.1. Lineage (NCBI taxonomy): Eukaryota > Fungi > Basidiomycota > Tremellomycetes > Filobasidiales > Filobasidiaceae > Naganishia > Naganishia antarctica. The sequence goes on along the minus strand of JANGFJ010000151.1, from coordinate 206,608 downwards.
TCCACAGCCTGCTTCCAGGAGAACTCAGACCCGGAATCGTGTGAACCTCAACGATGAACCGTACTCTCCGCAATATGCCAACGGCAATTCGGCACAGCCTTCTTACAGGAAAGCTCAAGCCCGGGATCGGGAAGGCTATCCCCTTAGGGAGCACCTTGAGGATGGCCCAGCTGATTCCGGTCTTTCAGGGCGAGGAGGAATTAACATCAACATTGGAGCTGGAGATCAAACTCTGGGTAATCTGGGCAGCGAGAACAGCACCGATTTGACAGAAGCAACCGAAGGTGCAGCCAAGGAAACCTCTGCGGCCAAAATGTCAGGAAACGATAGTAAGCCTCAGTCCTACTGCGATCTGCACGTAAAGCAGCTTACCCGTTCTGGCCTCTCTTTTCCCATTTCTTCCGTTTCCTAGATGACAAAGCAGAGGTACAAAAGCAGAAGCAGGAGCAGAAACAGCGGCTCAGGGAGCTCAAACTCGAGGACGCCGCCCAGAGAATGACACAGAATGCGCGCAGAGAAGCAGAGAAGAGCAGGAAGCAGGAGGCGGCCTACGACGAAACCGAAGAGTCGGACGCCCCAGAGACCGACGAAGGAGACGAGGCGGATACACCAGTGCTGAAAAAGCATTCGGACGCGACCATGGCGGCGCATAAAGCAGAACCGATAGTACTAGCAGCCGGAACGTCAGGCCACTCCTCTGCGTCAGGTAAGAGAAGGACCCCCTGAAACGATGCCAAGAAACTAAAGTACAGACGACTCTGTCCCACAATTTCTAGACTTGCACAACGCCAAAAACAACGCCGTGCAGGATTCTGCACCCAAGGCCCAAGGATCCCCCGACATGACAGAGAATGTCAGGACCGGCGGCGTTTTCACACCACAACCACAGCAACAACCAACTCCCCTGGACCGAGCGGCGACCCAGCCTCCCGTCACCGACAATGGGTTCAATGAGCCTATCAAGGCGTCGCCCCCTCAGCAGGCTTTAGAGAGCTTGAAACCTCCTCCCGAATCTCGCCCTACGACGTCGGACCATCAATCTCCAGAAATATTGGTTTCTGACATGCCCTATGATCCCGTCGTCACCGATAGGGCTAATCAAATGATGGGTGGCTTACCTCCACCATTCCCCGAGAGAGACACTGGAGACACTGAACCGCCCGTATACTCCAACAAGCCGGATCTATCATTAGAGCGCACAGTCGAGGCAACCCCAAAGTTTAGCGATGTTCCAGACACACAGACGTTCTCGTCAGACAACAGCGGAGAAGCCCAATACTCAAAGAAAGCCCCTGCCAAAACTTCCGGAAGAGGTTCAAAGAAGAGCTCGTCGGAAAAAGGAAAGTATACGCTAAAGACCGAAAGAGCGTCTGATCAGCTCCGGACTCCGGAACCTGGCATCTTCTCGGAAAAGAAACAGAAAACCGACTTTGAAGTGGACCTTGGAGACCTTCCGCCGTTCCAAAATACGGAGACGGAGCCGGAAAGTAGTTCGTTCAAGGGTGATATAAAACGTGCTCTACGGAATATCGATGCTAGCGGGAAAGGCATGGCCGGGGATGACTTTCCCCTCCCCGTCTACTCAGAAAAACAATGGCCAAGCGCCACAGACAGAGTAGAGACTACTGCAAACGGATACCCGAATGAGAAGGCGAACTATCTCGATAACCTCGTGGCGAAAACGGTCGCGGATCTCCAAAGCAATCCGCTGGAGGTGCACATGGTCGGCGTTCCGCAGATTCTACCCTCAGACTCTGACGATGAGGAGGGCCATACCCCCCTGCCGAAGTTCTCGATGTCGGACATGCCCAGTCAGCAAAAAAAAGCAGCGCAGCGGGCTGCACCAGTTAACGCCGCGGCGAGCGATTCTCGCCCTAGTCCCCTAGGTAAGCTCCACTCCCATCGGTATCTAATAAGGCCTAAGTTTGGCCTCTTGTGACGAACGATAGACGATGCGACGACAACCCAAGGAGAATTGCCTTTTGCAGATCTGGGCGTAGAAAGTTCCTCCTCCCCGACCCCAACGCGGAAGAAGCGTAGCCGACAGGAGCGCTCTAAAGCGGGACAGAGCGGGAGAGACGGCGACATGGAGAGGGGAACGAGTTCACCTTCCAAGGCTGTCAAAGGATTCTGGCACGATGTCAAACAAGGATGTCGCAATGCAAAACGACGCCCCAAACGAAGCATTGCCTGTTTGCTGCTCCTTGTCGGTTATGTCTTGATGACTTATGTTGGAGCGAAATACGGCAAGGCTTCTTCCAAGGCCGGTGCTGCTTCCCCTGGCCTCACAAGACGACAAGCGGTCGACCCTTTATCTGGTTTAAGCACTGGTTCCGTGACGGATGCTGTCTCCTCTGCGACTGAGCGCTTACAAGCTGCCGATTTCTCCCTCAACTCGTTTCAGGCAAACCTTTTCATCATCAGCATGATATGGCATCTCTTGGTGCAGTTTGCAGTCATCTTCCTCATCAGTGAGGTGATCTCTCCCATCGAGGAAGAAAAGGTGACCAGCAAGGAAGGGAAAAAGGAAGGGAAGAAGGACGGGAAAAGGGAAGATGAGGGGATCACCTTCATGATGGTCCTCAAAGCCCTACCCCTCATGTTCTTCAAAGACATCCCCCTCCTCATCTACAACTTCACCAAAGACTCTCTCAAAAAGGCCTACCGCATCTCCCGTCGCGCCAAAAAATGGACATACATCCGCCTCGGCCTCCTCGCCGCCCTCGGAACAACCACCCTCCTCGTCGCCCGCCAACTTTCCTCACTCGCATACATATCGCGGAACCCAACCACCGACAAAGCATGGAGCGTCTGGCCGGATGTAACCATACTGCATGGGACCTTGCAAGCCAACATCCATGATCTGGGAGGGGGTGAGCGGATCATGATGGCTAGCAGTTGTTTCTGGTTCATGGCCGTTTTAGCGGGTGTATACTGCATGTCATCGCTTGCGGATGCGCCGACGCCTGTACCGGTAGACGAAGAGAAGGCGTTGGAGAAAGAAGAGGTCTGATCTGTTTAGGTTGTATTATACTGCGAGTCCATGCAGAGGTATCCTATTCCCGCACTAACATCGTTCATATGCATGATTGGCTTCGTACATCAAACTACGTCGTCTTGGCCAACATACAAACCACGCTACCCAACTGTCTCCTAATATCCTGATAATCAACGTCGTGCGCTACGTCCCAACAGATCAGCCACATGCCCGGGAAAGTAAAGGACAAATCACTCACTGTCTTCCACCTCGCCCCATAACTCTATCTGGCTGCTAACTTCCACTTGAGCAGCCAACGACGCTTGATCGGCCGTGAACTTGCCCGAGACCAATGCGAAGGCGATGAGGAACGATTTCGTAGAGTACGTTGCCCTCTCCAACCCTTCAATCCACAAAAATCAGCGAAACAAGTAGTCATCAACTGAATTGCGACATACCAGCAATCTGCCATGCGTCCCAGCCGTTTACGACCTCGCTCAACACCCGCTTTGTCTTTTCATCTTGCTTGAATGTGTTTCCGCCGCCGAGGACGAGTGTGTCGTAGGGTTGGATGTCGAGTCCGTATTCCTCTTCGTACCACGCGTGTAGGGGGTCCCAGTGTTCGGTCTGTAACCTCACAAGGGTTGACGGGTGTTCCGCCGCGAACCTGGGTCGTGGCAAGATGTCAGCGCGCGGCCGATATAAAACAAATAGGCGAACTAACAAAGTCGTATCAGTATGCAAATACCTGAACAACTCATTCAAAACCCCTTCCCGCAAATCCACCCCCTCCTCACTCTGGAACCCATCCAAAGCACGGGACGCAAGACTAGTCATCGGTAACCCTGGCACCTTGAGTGCTTGTTTCTGGTTTTCCCATTCATTGGCGATGAGGAGGGCGAGGATTTTCCGGTTGGAGGGGATGGCGAGGCGTGCGCCGGAGGGTGTGCGGAGGGGTCGGCCGTCGAGGGTTATCCAGTATGAGCCTACGGGATTTGATCAGTGATGGTGGCACGTGGAGGGAGGGGACAGACTTACCGTCGGTCTGCTGCGTGATCCCGACCGTCTTCCAGAACCTCTTCAACGAAACTTCCGCTCCTGAGTCGAAACCGCGTCAGCGCTTGCGAGAGTCAACCATCCCTCCTCGGACTCACGAGTACTCTCATTGACCTTGATATCCGAGGCAGGCGTCTTCAACCCCTCAGCGTTGGGTATCAGCGGCTTGGACCCGACAGTCGACGCATACCGCGCAAACGCCGGTCCGGTTTTGTTCCAGAGACGGGTTCGAGCGGTGGTTGCCGGGGAGAGCGCCAAGGCGGATCTGAGGAGGCGGGCGCAGGGACGGACGTTCATTGTGGATGTATGATGGGCCGTGAGAGTCGCCCCTGCTTCCATTGATACCGAAATCCGGAAATCACAAGAACCCGGTTGGATGCCTCGATCGCCTACACGTGACTTTGGAAGGGGCGCACCTGTCAACTTGGGGCATGAACTCTTGATGAGGAGTTGAACAGAGGATCACCCGTAGTATCCTCCTCTACTCGTACTCCACTCACCCCCCATCATGGTATCCGCAAAGACAGACGAACGTCCGCCCGAGATGACCCTCGCTCTCGAAGCAGCGGACAGGAAGGAGCGACTACTTGCCCTCCGTCGGAGAAAAGACGACGGCGCAGACGACGACGAGAAATCAGGGACAAGGTACGAACCCCAACTCTCCCAACCTTCTTACCAGCCTCTAACCCTCTCCCATCCCCAACAGACGCTCCTTCACATTCCGTCAACGAAACTTCGACCGTGGAACCCGCCAACCGATCAAAGCAGCCCAATCCCAACCCGCAGCCGTAGCAGACGTAGAAACGGTCGAAAACCGTGTCCAAGGACTCGCAGAACGGATCATCGCAGAGGATGAACTGAAACGGATGGAAGATCTTGTGAGTCCGTTTCCCTCTGCCCTATCCCCGAACGTTTCTCGGCTTTGTTAACCCCGCCCCCCGCGCGCACGTAGGACCTCCTGAATATCGCCCCGAAACGTGCGAATTGGGATCTGCGTCGTGACATGGACAAGCGCATGAAAAAACTCGAACGAAAGACCCAAGAAGCATACGCTACGTTGTTCCGTAAGCCCGCCTCGCCGTTTCCCGCTTGTTGTTGTTGCTGACTTGTAGCGGTTCGGTAGGTCAACGTCTGGTCGCGGAGAAGACGAATGGGCTGTCCGGTGGAACGATACCGAGCGGACAGGACCTGGTCGCTAGTATGGATGCGGCGGAGCGGGAGCGACGGAGGGGTGATTTGGTTGGAGAGGGGTTTGGGTTTGGGTCGGGGTCTGAGAGTGATTAGCTGGCGGGGGACGGATATGTTTGGATGAGGTCGGGCGCGGTCGGGGATATGGGATACGATGGCCACGTCCCGTGTTGTATACGTCAGAATGCGTGTTTTGGAACTCGATCGACCGCTGAACTAAATAACGGTGGGATAAAGCAAACTCAGGATGGCGAAGTGGTTCTTGGGTACCAAAAGTAGAGGCGCGAGGAATGGTCGACCGATAACCTCACATTGATCTCATAGCTGCGATTAGTCGACCTTGCGACATCTACGCCGTTTACGGCCGATAAGGCTGCGACTTGAACCGGGTATGTGTGTGCATCAGATTGCGTCTCGGCGTCGAGGGGCCACGATGACCACACCGCATCCATTCAAGCTCAAGCCGACTCGAGCTCGACGAATACTGCTGCATCCCCTGGAGCTATTGCTCGGATCATGTCTCCCATAAGTATGGGCCCCCTGAAAGAGTTTCAGAATGTCAATCGTCGACGTTGATACATATTACATGGCATTTCACGCGACGTTATTTAGATGCACGGCAGATGTTGGCAGTCTCGCCCACGCCCAATACACATATTGTTGAGCTCTTGAATCGCCTGGCGGATGGTTGACATGCTGCAACGATGTCTGTATTTGGAGACCCGTCAAAGCGTAACACGAACACTCAGTCGCGAACGTCGATTTCAGTAGTGGCAAGTCGCGCGCCGGCCGCCGCAGGAAATGGTTGGCCGAGATTCTACCCGATCGGCCAAACGTAAACAACCAGCTGGCGACAACAACATATCGCTGTCCTCTTATCCCTTGTGACTATCCCTGTCCGCATTCTATCCACTCCGTCTCCATCAACCCGCCACCATGTCTTCCATCCTGGGAGAATCAAAAGCGTCCAATCGTCCTCCCGCAAGCCCCTTCAAACCGAAATCGAAACCGACAGCCCGGAAATCCCTCTCCGCCTTGCAGGGAGACGCCGCGCATGGCATGAACGCTGAACCGACACCGACAGCAAAGACGATGGATGATTCGATGGGGTCTGCAAAGTTCAGGAAGAGGGCTTATAGCGTTGGTGGAACTGCCGGAGCCGCCAATGGGAAAAAGGAGCTCAGTCCGCGGAGTCAGGCGAGACGGATGGCTGTGAGTTCCGTAGCGTTTCGTTCGCTGGAACTGGTACTGATCCCTTGGTTGTTTAGAAACCGAGGAAATCTATTCTCAAGACAGCAGTAGCACCCTCCGTATTCTCCCCTAAACGCCAGTCACCTCAACCCTCCAGACTGGCTGTCTCGACCGTCGCCGCCCGTCCGCAGGCATCACCGTTGCGACAACAAACACACGCGCACACGATCAATTTCGCTGGATCCGGACATATGGGGGAAGACGATGGCTTCACTTCAGACGAAGAAGATCTCGCCATCAGATCCGGCACCAACGCTCCTCGTCGACCCATCGATATGACATTCCCTGCAACTCTCCCCTCCCAGGGCGGCCTCGCCCCACCTCGAATGAACGGAAACACCACATCCGAACGAAAAGCGCAACGAAGGGCCGAAATCGCTGCGAAACGTGGTGCAGGCGCCCGAATGTCCGTCGATGGGATCTCGAGGAGGAAGAGTGTCAGTTGGTCATCACATGCTCAAGTTCGGATGATTGTCGCGCAGGAGGAGGAAGAACCAAAGGATAAGCCAAAGCAGGCACCCGCGGCGTTCAAGATTTTTGAAGAGGAGAACCCTGCGCCTAGTGCTCGGGGTGGAGCTGGTAATCGTGCATTCTCGTTTAGTGGCAACACCGATGCTCCAGCGGAGAGCGCGCCCGAAGGACAGGTGTCACAACGACTCAACGCTGGAACTTCCTCCCGTCGACATGGTCGACAGTCGTCCATCACAGGCATCCCTGTCCCACAACCAACAGTCAACCCAGTCTTTGCCATCCCGAGCGAGCAGGATGACAGCGCGATGGATATCGAAACCGATTCCGAGGATGACGTCGACGACGACGAACAGGCCGTACAGCAACAGCTCGCCGTCCCAGCGCAGCCCGTAGTTCGATCTAGCATCTTTGGCAGTCCCGAAAAAGTCAACAATAGTTCGAGGCGTGCCATATCCGGTAGACTATCGGTCGGGAAACAGGCGACAACGACGGGAGATGAAGGCGAGCAAGACATCTCGATGGATATGGACATTACGCAGATCGTTTCGAACGGCATCATACAACCTTCCGGATCTCCAGCTTCTACCGTCTCGGGAGGAGAGCACGACGACGAAGATTCAGACTCGGACTCGGATGACGAGGAACTGGATCAAAGTAGACAAGACGAAAGGACGATGGACTTTACCGTTGCTATCGGGGGTGTCATCCCTGGTGCACCACCGGCGAACGCGAGGGAGAATCGAAACCCGGTGGGATACACGGTGGTCGAGACGACGACGATGACGACCTCGATGTCGACAACGACAGAGTACTCGGCGCCCATCATGGATGATGTACCGCGACCGATGTACGCAAGTAGCATCTTTTCGATCCCTGCCAATCGAGGATTCGATCAGTTTACCGCTTCTACGCCGAATGCAAAAGTTCAAGCGGTGGATGATACGGAGATGGATATGGAGGAAACCCGAGCGTTTGGTGGGGTTGTGTCTGCTACCGCACAGCAAGGCGGCATTTTCTTGCCTGATCCGGACTCGAGTATGGAAAGTGTTCAAGAGGTGGATCAAGGGGGCCATTCGAGACGAGAGTCGACTTTGCGGTTCGACCGCGAAAACGATGACGATGACGCCATGGATTTCACGATCGCTCACGGAGGCGTGCTGAATGCTTCTTCCCGCTCGACGACGAGTCGGCCTAGGGATGAAGAAAGCATAATGCAGGATAAGGAGGATGACGGTATGGATTTCACCATTGCCCGTGGTGGAATCTTGCCAGCAGTAAACGTTACCTCGCCGACAGCTTCCACGATCAGTCAAATCAACACGACATTCAGTGCACCAGGTACCCCCAAGGCGGCCCAATCGCCCGCAAGATCGGTCGCCCAGAACGCTTACACCTCACAGCCCGCTCCGTCGTATGCGCAACCGACATCGGCCTCACGCGCACGAGACATCTACGGCCCGTCTCCGTCGCCGAAAAAGGTGTCGGGGGATAGCCCTGCTCAACCAAAAGGTCGATCTCCGGCGACCGCGATGGAAGTCGCCAAGAAACTCGTGTTTGAACCTTCACCCGCCAAGACGACGACGACGAGCAAGCGCAAGTCTGTGGGAGCTCAGCCACAAGGACAGTCGAAACGAAAGAGTGTCGTTCCTGCTGCTGGTCCTGTCGATACCTCAGTCTTCAATGATGAGAATGTTCCGCCCTCGGTCGCTCAAGCGTCTTTGCAGCGACCGGCGGTATCAATCTTTGCTTCCCCTGCAAAGACACCCGCTGCCAAGAGTCCGATGAGGGTGATCGTCCCCGCAAAGAGTCCCGCCAAACAAGTATCGATCTTTGGTACCCCCAAGAGATTTACAGGAAACACATTGACATTGCCGTCGCCTGCTCGAGGGTTGCTGCCTTCTCCGGCAACGTCCAATGGGCTGAAAATCCCGACTATCCAAGAGCCTGTCTGGGAGCAGGAGCAGTATGCGAATATTCCGCTGTCAAACTTTTTGGCCATGTGTAATGTCAAGTTCAGTGACGATGGACCGGGTGCAAGGAGAAAGTCGATTGCTGGGTTGCCTCCTGATCTTTTGCAGGAAATGCTGGCTAGGGACGAGGAAGGTAAGTACACGATTCGGAAATAGCCTTGCGCATCTGCTAACTGTTGCGTGCGTGTTATAGGTGGATTCAATCTTCACGACTATGCTCGAGCTCAAATCTGGAAGCCGTTCTACGACATGTACCAATGGGGATGTCAACAGATGAAACGAGACTACGAAGCTGGTCAAGAGACATTGGAAGCGATCGATAGGGAAGCATCGGAAGACAATCCACCAGTCATTCGAGATTATTTGGCGGCCAATGATGAAGAAAAGGGTGTCTTTGAGGTGAGTTCATGCGGTGGAAGCACGTCCGTCTTAGTGCTAAATCGAACTGGCTGTTGCTTTCAGACGATCATTCTGAACTTGAAGCGCAATGCCCATCTTATTGCCCGTGAGAAGTGGTACATTTGGAAGCAGACATTGGTATCACAGATCCAACCAATCATGGAAGCCCATATTGAAGGCCTGAAGGAGGTGAGTACTGTCAAGCCCCCTCTATCGAATGTTACTCATACAAAGGTGATGATACAGGACAAGGCCCGTTTGCAAAAAGTCAAGGAGGAGAGTGACGTTGTCCTTCCTGCTATCAAGGCACGATACGAAGCATTGCGGCTGGAGCTAGAGCAAGAAAAGAAGATTGTAGCCGAAATCGAGGCTTGCGATCAAGATCGATTGACAGAGTGTAAAGCTGAACTCGCGCAACAAAAGTAAGTAGCTGTCTGGGTAGCTTCTTTCCGATTGCACCCTAACAGCCCTTCCTGCAGCTCTTACATTGCAGAGTCAACTGCAGAGCTCAACGAACAGAAAGCCAAGCTCACGGAGCTTCAAAAGAAGCTGACAGAACTCAAGTTCCAACAAGACACCAACTTGACTGCAATCGCTATCGCCCAAAAGGAATGCGCGCAACAGAAAGGATTCACCAAGGCTCAAGTATATCACCTTCAAGGTAAGCTATATCAAGTTTGGGGTAATCAACAACGTATTGAATACCTCTATCTGTCCTGTAGACGAATTTGCCACTCTTCAGCATTTGCATGCGACCGCGGTTGAAAGCCTAAAATCGAACGAGCTAGTCCTTTGTTTCTCGAATCAGTTACGCCTCCATCTCAAATCTATCAACTGGAAGCCTACAACTGCAGGGGCAACTCTTGAGCTTTTGGAGGAATCCCCAGATGCCGCCACGTCGAGCTACCGAGCAGCGTGTCTGCCGTTATTGCAAGATGAACTCAAAGTCGCAAGCGCCTCGGGAGATGTTCCCAAGGTAAGTCCATCGTTCAGAGCTGGAAGTGCTGTTTCTGACGTATCAATTGTGGTTGACAGATGATACAGCGAATTTCTACTGCCTGGAGTATTATGCAAGAGCTCGACCAGGAATTCAAACTCGTAGCCCTCCGCTATCCCACCACCTTTGAATGGGATGGAGCTGTCTCTTCCCTAGAAGCCAAAGCGACCATCGTTTTGCCCGCATTCCGTGCCAAGGTCAGGGTCGGAGTGTCCTTGACAGCCGAGACGATATCTTCTTGGCCAAATAGCGCCTCGAATGTTCCCGTCGAGGTGGAAGTGGTGTATGGCCAAAATGTAGAGTGAGTACTATTCTTACACTGCGATGTCGAATGGGCCGCTGATCTGATCACACGTCATCGCAGTCTCGAATACTTGCAAGCAGTCGCGGAAGATGTGATGGCAAGCGTGACACCGGAGAGTACGAATGGGCTGTTCCTGAACGTAACGTTGGGTCTGATATCAGTGCAGACCGAATGAAAGATGCGCGTGGCGCATCAGTTGTATTGAAATTAGTGTTTGAATGTTCACTCTATAATATTGGGACAGCATGCAAGACATGACTGAAAGTAGTTATTTAGCATCTGTTGAATAGTGATATGCGAGGCATCGTTGTGATTTCTATGTTGTACATTTATCTGGCAGATTACAACTTCCATTGACCGATAAGGTGACTGTTGCGGGAAGAGGCAAGGCGTGCCGTTAGAGGCTTGCTTGTCAAAGATCTAGAGAGCGCGGACTCACTCGAAGCAAGCCATGATAGTCCACTTCCTGTTTTCAGCTTCCTGGAAGACTACACTCCTCTTGCCGTAAAAGACATCGTCGTCAACCTCTTCGGGCTTTCGAGGCAAGCAGTGCATAAACTTCCAGTCGGGGTTGGCACCAGCTTCAGCACAAAGCTTCTCAGAGACCTGGTACCCTTCAAACGCTTGCAGACGGGCAGCCTTTTCGGTTTCTTGTCCCATGGAAATCCTGTAACGGAGACAGGGTCCTCCTTAGTTCACACTACACATCACGCGGAACAGACTGCATACCAGGTGTCGGTAACGACAATGTCGGCATCCTTCAATGCTTCTTGGGGAGAGTTTGTCAAAATAACTTTTTCAGCTGCACCACCGCTCTCCCTGTGATATCATAGATAAGTATCTGTTTCACCGTCCCGCCGGGTAGTACTTACACGGCCGCCCAGACCCGCTCGTCAACCTTGTCGTATCCCTTGGGACTAGCGACGGCAATCGTCATACCCAATCGAGGGTACGAAACGAGCATATCATGCAACACATTGTTGGTATCTCCAACCCAGACGACCTTCTTTCCCTGCAAACACGCAAAGGGGTCGATCCTGTTGACAACCTTGGTGATCTCGTTCTGAGGCGTGGTCTGGCTCAACTCGGTGTTCTTGAGGGTGCCGGTAGTGTCGTACATCTCGTGCATCGTCAACAGGTCTGCAAGGATCTGCGTAGGGTGGTAGAGGTCGGAAAGAGCGTTGATGACGGGAACGGGGGAGTGTTTGACCAATTCCTACGGCAGTCGCAGAATGCGACGGGTCAATTTCGATGCTGGTACAAACTATAGTAGGAAAAGAGGCTTACCTCGACTTCGGAATGTGCCCCAACTCGAGCCATGATACCATCCACCATGCTTCCAATAACCTTTGCAGAATCCTCGAGGGACTCGTTTACGCCCAACTGGATGTCATCCTTGCCCAAAAACATGGCATGACCACCGAGCAAAGCGGTAGAGGTCTCGCTCGCAACTCGGGTCCTGGTGCTTCGTTTCGAAAACAGCAAAGCGACAGACTGCTTCTCCAACGACCGCCTGATCGCTTGCGCTCCGCCCTGCTTGTACAAGTGCTTGAACTTCATCGCCGTCCTCAACAGGTTTGCGATTTCATCCTTGGAAAGATCTGCGAGGGATAGCAAGTGCGGGGGTTTCTTTCCAGAGAGCTTTGGTCCAACGTTGTATTGTCGACCGAATGCTCGTGGCTGCCTCTCGCCCCGTTCCCGTTGACCCCCATACGACGACGGAGATCGACGGTTGTTCCCAGTGTCCTGGTCAAGGTTTCGGTCTCGTCGCTTGACGGGATGTCCCTTGTCGTACGGGATGTAATCCCCAGGTGAGGTCGGCAGGTCGTGGATAGCGATTCCTCGGGAAGTAGCGACGGATTTGATAGCTCGAGAAGCTACCGCGTGCCTGGAGGCGGAGGTGAGGAGGCCAGTGGATCGTTGCATTGTGCAGGGAAATCGATGGACGGAAACACCAGACGGACGCAGAACAATATCGGTTGTAAGGTATACAATAATAGAAGGATAACCACAACCACAACCCTTCACCCTTCCAGTCAATGCGTCCGGGCGCCTAGTCAACAAACTCGATCGCATCCTGTCATTCGTCCATCCAGCTCTCTATCTCCCTATTCGCTTCTCGGCATTCTTGCCAGCCGGGCTCGGGCATGTATAGGGTGCTGATAAGGGAATATCAGACGGCGTTGAGGTTGCGTTCATTCCAGTTCCACCCACATAACGTATAGCCAACGTGCAGACGCCAAAGAAACACAAGCAGACACAAGCAAACGCAATCATGCAGAAATCAATGCATAAACGTCCGTTCATGAAACGAGCACCATAGCAGGGCGAACGAGAACTAGATCTCGTGAAAAGACGCGAGTCCCTAGATATTACATTTTGTACGTTCCACCTCGTCCCGACTACAGCGCTACGCCACCATGTCTACGATAGCTTAAGCATCAACGGCCTCAGTAGAGGCAGCTTCAGCTTCCGGGGCGGCCTCGGGTTGCTGAGCAGCTTGCTGAGTCTGGTCGATGGCGGCCTGACCTCGGTTCTCGGAGTGAGTCTCGACGGCCTGTTCCTCCTTGGGCCTGATAGAAACATCGCATCAGTACATGTACGGCGTGTTTCTCTTCCACAAACAACTCACTCAATGAGGGTAACCGCATCGGGAAGAGGTCGCTTGGGACCCAATTCACCAGTGGGATCATAGCCCTTCATGATCTTGACCTTGATACCCAAAACACCCTGTCGCAACAAGACGTGTCGGACGGCCTCGTCAACGAACTCTCGGGCGGGTTGACCAGAGTGGATCATGAATCCGTCGGTGAACTTCATGGACTTTGCTCGGGCGGCTCGCAGTTTACCGGAGACGACGACTTCACAACCCTTGGCACCGGATTCCATGACGAATCGAAGGACACCGTAACAAGCTCTGCAAATGGATAACAGTGTTCAGTTGGAGAACGTGACTCTCCCGAGTCACCCTACTCACCGTCGAATGGCCAAACCACCCAACAACTTGTATCGCAAAGACTCGGCCTGGGCGACAGCGCTCAATCCTCGGTTCTTGACCTTTTCGGCGTAGAGCTCCAAAGAGTTTTCGGGGAACTTGAATCGCTTGGCGATCAAAGCGGTCAATTCTCGGATTCGGCGTCCCTTTTCACCGAGGACATCTTGAGTGTGGGTAGCTCGGATGATGATCTCGGTCTTGGCGTGGGTGACTCGGACTTCACAGCCAGAGTAACCTTCCTCGGAGAGCTCTCGAGTGCTGAAGGGGGGGCAGAGCGGTAAGTATCGTGCGGGTTGGATGTGAGGTGGGTTCGTGGTGGCTAGACATTTGGCTTGAGGATATCCGCTGCCGTATCTATCCGTGCTTGCCCCTCTCGAGATCCAGCTTTCACCCTCCTGTTTCTCCTCCCTGTTCCTCCTTGTCGTCATCCATTCCTGTTCGGCCCTCCGCTTTTCCACCGTCACTTCCATATCCTTCCATCAAAAGTCATTCCCCTTCGCAATTTGTCCAGCCACACCAGAACCCTCCTCGGAGGCATCATCTACTCACAAGAATTCTCCCAATTCGGCTTGGAAAACACCGTCCGCTACGAACTTTCTCTTCTTGGAGATTTGAGCGGCCATTTTGACAAGAGAACGACTGGTGAGAGAAGTGTGGCGGGTCGAGGGTGACGTGCTTGAGGCGTGCAGAGCGACTTTCAACAGCGGTGCGGGCGCGGGGGCGATGGCGAGGAGAGTGGTTTTCCTCAACACCGGTGGGAAGCTGGTGTCACCGTCCCTGAGCGATCGCGGCGTTGGCCCGTCGCTCGCTGGCTCAGAGACGTCTCACAGCCAGGATTGGGTTGGGCGGGAGAGCTGGCAGGGTGCACTGGCTGACCTTGTGTGACAAGAGAAGGCGCGTATCCCTTGCGCTCCGGTGGTGATTTTTTGGGTACACCCAAAGTGTATGAAAAAGAAAAGGTTCTTCTCAGCGGAATTGATCAAGTCATAGAGACAGCAATCTTTTTGAGCGGAAGAATCTCTTGTTTGAACCTCGAGCGCATGAAGCCTGCTCTGTACCTGTTGAAGGTGCGTATGCTGCTGAAGCACCCCTTGGGCATGTTGTTTTTGACATCCAGCGTACCCCATCCGCGAAACGGCTTAAAGGCAAAGCCGGTCTCCTGGGAATTCCTTGTATCCGAATGAGATGACTAGGGAACTCGGCTATTGATTCTTGATCGAGAACTCCTTACTACAAATTGCTACGAAACCTACAAAGACCCTACAACGGGGAGATTTACAGCTTCTGACGGAAGGGAAAGTTGCCAGACAGTGCCTTCCCGGATTGGGGGATTGACACAAGCTGGGTGTCAAGACTCCTGATCCGATCCGATTTGAGTAGGCTCAGAGGTACGCACTTGCGCTCGTCCGGCATATCATCCTGAGGATCTTCAGGATGTCCCGCCCGTCCCACTGTGCCTTTGTGTCGAAGTATCAATCGCCTGAAGCGGTGGAGTACCTGGAGGGGTGTCAAGGCCGTCGTAGGATAATGTCATGTCGTCGAGCGGTGTGGTCGGTGCCATCTTCGGAGATACCGAATCATCCCTCCGTGAATCAACAACTTCTCTCGTACCCATATCTGCCGGAGGAGAAACATCACGTACAGTGCCTTGGTGGACCGTATAGAGTTCCCAATTCTTCCCGGGAGGAATACCCGCTGGAACGGTGCTAGACACAACTGACATAAGCCACCAGCGGCGAGTCTCCTTGTGTTTGTCTCCCAAACTGCCCAGAATATCTCTATTGGCCAGACTGCGCAGAATGCCTTTATTGTCTGGGATGGTGTCATGATCTCCCGATATTCCTGTACTGTCAATAGCCACACGGTATCAAGACCAGACCAAAGTGAAATGCAAGCACGCGGAAATCAGCAAGGGTATAACTGAAGTGTACCGCACGGGATTTACCCAACATCTTCAGTGTAATGCCCGTTCACGTTATCTGGCTCTAGGGTCGTCCCTAAGACAGCATTGCGCAATCAGAGTCAGCCACGAACATGAAGGGTACTTAAGGGATTCATTGCTCACCCTTCTCAACCTTGGCCTGGACCTTTCCACTCTGACTCGCACTGTTGGTGGATTGCGACATTGCTGTGAGTTGCCCACTTCCCAGACAGAGAGTGAAGTGTGAGATACTGTTGGGTTAGTTGTGTGTTATCCGTGGCGCGATACGAGGGGCGATTGTAATCTTGGATCGGCATCCGGGGCGTCAGATCCTGTTATATCCTACGCAGTCCATGGAGATCCGCCGGCTTTCAATGCCCCTTTGAATGGTCTATTCCGATCCTTCCCTTGTCACCCGTGCCCCTTTTCGCACCAATGGTACGTGGAATAGGCCATGATGCAAGGGGCTAAGGTGAAAAAACGATCCACAGTTCTACTGCCGATAGAGGCACCTTTCGACTGGTCGTTAATTAACGAAAGGCGATGCAAATTGAACCACCTTTGTTCTGTCGTGCGCTGAACGGCAACGGCGGTGCGGGCACTGCGGAATTTGACAGAGGCCCAATTCCTTCCGTCTGTATTCCTTCCGTCGTATTCTACATGCTTGGATACGGAGCGTCCACATTTCTGTCTTTCCCACAACAAAAGAGGTCAATGATACTGTTCCAAAGCTTTGAAGGAGAATTTAACGTCGCAGGTGTGAGGTAATGCTTCGATTGACCATGATCTTCTGTCGGGAGATCAATCGGTATCTCTAGCTGCTGTTCTATTCTCAGCGCACCTGGTGATCACCTCCTTGGAAGGACGAAAGCCTGAATAAGAGGTGATCTAAGATGCCTTTTCAGCTTTGTCTGTCATCGAGCGATGATGTTGTATAACGGTCATTCAAAAACGCTTTTTGTGGACTTTGTATAGTGCATGCTGAAATTGCATAAACGACACGATACAGACGTACCCAAGTCACCAACGCCCATGTGTTCCCCCAAGCCGGCTGTGGATGGAGCAGCTCTTGTGCGGTCACTTGCCATCCTTCCTCTGCTGTTTGGCGCGGTTGGTCCAGTGGTACACCGCAAACGCTATAACCCTCTAGCGGACCATCCGGAAAGGCATGACCGCCTCGCCTATGACCGACAGAGCTGATGGTAACCGAAATTCGCTGAGCTCCACGCTCCCTTGTATTTGCAGCTACAACTTCTCCTTCATTCGCTCAGAAGCATGAACAGGAAGAATGACGACGAAGACGAGCGCTTGGATCTCGGATCTGAAACCAATGCTTCAGGACATTTGATTCCGCCGTTTTGTTTGGGGAATCTCAGTAGCGCGCTGACCGGATGATTCGTGGCCCCGAATATGATGCATACTGCTTTGATTGCATGTCTAGTTATAATCCACAACAACCCTGACCGAACATATCATCGCATTTCCACCATGACACAACCATCAAATGCAGCGATCACATCATCCCTCTTGTCCGCTCTTCTTTCGCTCAGGGCCACTCCGCCGAGGATCATTCAGTCTCCTCCTACACAACCCAGAAGAGCAAGCGTTGCACTGACCATACGGTGAGTAATTCGGAGTCTTTTCTCTCTGGCATCGCGTTTTGCTCACTTCTCGGGTCCCTTTCTATCCCTACGCTTCCCTGACCAAACAGCCTCAAACCTCCCGTTGGCCTGCACATACCAAGAGAAGAATACGGAACCGGCCTAACCATCGAAGAGTTTTTCCGCCTACGTAGGTCCTTTACTATCGAATCGCAGATCGAGCACTCACCGTCCTTGGAATGCATAGCATGGGTCTCTCATCCCGATACCGAACCGCAGCTGCTCTTCATCAGACGAACGACACGTCCTAGCGATCGATATTCAAGTCATATTGCATTCCCTGGTGGAAGACATGAACCGACGGATGATAGCAGTCACTACACGGCTCTTCGGTGAGATTCCTCTTCTCTTGAATCAGCACAATACTCTGACGCGGCTGTCCTTTCAGTGAGACTTGGGAAGAGATAGGTCTCGATTTGGCAGACAAGGAGTATCTGAGTGTGGGAAGGTTGGATGATAGGGAAATTACGACAAGTTTGGGAAAGCGTCTTTTGATGATTCTGAGTCCTTTCGGTACGTTTTGTATCGTCAATACTCTCCAGGAGGGAAAGGTTCATCGCTCATCCGCGTGTGTGTTCAGTCTTCTTGCAAACATCACCGATATCGCCATCAGCAGATCTGCAGCCCGTAAGCATTTTGCATCAGGTATCACTCCATGCCGATCGCTCGCTCATATACAAGCTCTACAGGCAGAGGTAGCATCCCTCCATTGGATACCGATATCGACGTTGATTCCGCCGTTCCCAAAAGCACAATGGAGCAATGTTCAGATTGATATTTCCTCGCGATTATCCCCACGGAACAAGCTCGTCAGACTGATACTACGCGGACTTGTCGGAAACATGAAGTAAGCCAACATTCATGTCGCGCGCATCCACCTGTCCCCAACTAATCGCTGAACGGTTGTGTAGTTTCGGATGTGTACTCTTGCCGGATGATCCGGAAGTGATTGCGGAAGGGTTCAATCCCGAGTTCTTGGAAGACCGTAAGGATAAAGGTTGGGGAGGTGGAACGATCTATGGCCCCGATGGGAGGCGTCAGCTGCGACTGTGGGGACTTACGCTTGGAATGACTCTGTAAGTCAACAGCTGGAGCTTAGCGTTGACTGCGCCCGAGTTCTCACCACACGCCCTGTCCGTCTCCAGAGACCTCCTTGCACACCTTCCTCAGGATGGCACGATACCAGTGGTCCGGCGGATGTCATTGATGGAGGACGACAAGGAGCGCTACGACGTGCCAGTCGGGTTTGAACCTCGAACACCAGTGACCGTTGAATCCAGTTTCGAAGAAAAGTGGCTGCATGGCGTTTCGACACCGACATTGGGAGGACATACTCCTCTGTCCGCGATGAACGGGAAACAGGCGACACCCTCAACAGGATCGGCGAAGGGGAAGGAAAATGCTGATGCGCAATGGCGAGTGGATCACTCGAATGTCCCTGTTGCAACTCCGAAAGTCGCGATATCGAACAGGAGGGGCGTTGGACCCGGCATTACGTGCGTACTTGGGTTAAATTTCGTTCAAATAACGCTAATATCCTTTCCTCACATAGTTCCGTCTTCCCTCGTTTCTCCTACCCTGACGTGAACTTTTGGATTTGGTGAGTCTTATCGGTCGTCGTATCCCACTTGCGCAAATGTGATGAGCTTATCGTCATAATCTTTTCAACCTTTCAGGGTCTTTGGTCGCCGATATCGGCGTGTCGTCCGAGGCTGGGAAGCCAGTGTGTCTGGTCCGCCAAGAGCAGCAGATCGCAGGTCAGTTCTGTCGATATCTTCTACAATCTGCGCAAGGAATGCTGAAGTCTCGAACGCCACGTATCTCCTTGAATAGAATCAACTGGTCAGGTGCCGCCTTGGCAGCGTTCTATGCCGCTGTTCGGCAGGCTTTGGTAGTAGCCATCATTATTCGAGCGCTAGCGACGGCTTTGACTTTGGGAGGAGTAGGATGGTGGGTGTATCAACATTGGTACAGAGCGACAGCCGTGTAGTGTATTCTCAACTGCTTCCAGATGAAAATGATTAACAACAAGCGCAGAAAGCTAGGTGATGTGACGGATATACGACCTTAACACGACACAAATTCTAGACAAAGGCTTGTCTTACACTGATGGGTGCCCGGAAGTGAAAAGGTAACCGGTCCGTCTCGCAACTCGCATGATCCGACGTTCGTGACTCGTTCATGCAACTCGTCGCCAGCATCCCCTTCGCTGTATTCCAGGCGGCAGATCTGGATCTCCAATGACGTCGGTCGGATTCGGATCCCTCCTGCTGTTCTCGTTCGATCCGCCAGTCCAGCTGCTCTTCACGCCTTCACATCTTTCCCTTTCAAGCAGTCTTTCAGCTGCCTCTTTTCGATCTGTTCACAGACGGAAAAACATGACAGACCTGAAAGACCTGAAAGACCTGCGTCTCTCCTCACAATGTTCGTACTTTAGACTCCGGATCGCGACCCACTTTGAGTGATGTTGCAAAGGCCGCGCGACTTTTTGCTACAAGTTGTTACGTGACAGTCGAGTTACATGCCGGATCACAGGAAGTATCCGTAAATTTATGGCCCGTAACAAGGCTTGGTCATTACGTGCCGACAGCTCCGATACGCTACCTCAAATTTCGTTTCCGAGGGCGGCAGCATCAGCATTTGTAGGCTCCGTGTAAAACTTTTTCCAGGCCGCAGTGACTTCCGGACAGATCAGAGTCAAGGGTAGCTACTAGCTGTAAAGTACGCACCTGAGAAGATCAGGAGTGGCATCGCTTTCCAAAGAAACCGTTCGCCAGCCACGGAAGTTTGGTGTAGCAAGGATTGTGCAACCGGCGATCCATCATGGGGCATGCCGTCGGACAGTAGTCGAACTAAGGAGCTCAGCCCGTGGCAGATAATAGATACGAAGTGAATCCTACCAATGAAGGCCTGTGATCTAAGTATGTTGGAGGTTGCTTAGAGATATTATTTAGATACTGGCACGTCGCTCGGGACAGCTTCGGTCGCGGAACAGCGAGAAGACCGGAAGTGCCGGGAACGCTGGAAGAGCCCTGGAAGGCCACTGTCGATCAATCACATTGTTAGGATATCGCGCTCTCTATCATCCGCGCCGAACACCTTTAATTTCGGTCGTATTTATCTTTCGAGCTGTCTTCAATTTCCCAAGCAGAAGCAGGACACCCGGCGCTCCTAAGAACCTATGGCGAACATTATTGTCCACCGCCCCGGATAGCTTGAGCAGCTGCTGCTTGAGCTCGCTCAGTGCGCTCTCCGGCGCCCAGCACACTGCCAGAAGGAGCCATAAACGGTGCCGCAAGCAGCTGCACGGAGAAGTCGAGATGTGTGACGGACTTTCACAATGACCATGAAGTTACTAGCAGTGATACCAGGTAGGATACCTAGTAAGCTGACTAGAGGAGCAGCTGTGAGTAGCTGTAGGAGCTGCAATAACACGGGTGATCAGCGGGTGAACACAGCAGCAAAAGAACCCGACGAGGTGACACAGCCAATTTTGAGAACCCACAGCGCAGAAAGGCGCAGAAGCAGCGGCACACGACCGATGTTTCAGATCGCGCATCCCTTCTTGTCCTCGTGTGCGAGGAATGTCTGAGATCGGGCGACGACATGCGTCCTGGGCTTGTCCTTCCCGTGGCCCGTGGGCCACCAGCTGTCAAGTCTTGCTGTCCTCACCACGAGCGTCCCCGAGTCAACATCTGTTCACCGGCTGCCATGCACTTGGGATCATCAAGCGAACTATGACCACAATGGAAGGCATGGGCGCATATGACCTGAAAGAAGTTGCGTCAAAATGTAGGTAAGCTGGCAAGCTTCCACCGTGTTCGCTTCGCAGCTCTGCTAAAAGTTTGCGGCAGGCCTCAGGCGAGAAACCGAAAGATCGCTCCCTCTTTTCAGAAGGACGGGCAACAGAGCAACAGGCAGGTAGGCCTTCTGCTTTACGCAATGTCACAACGATGAAGACTTAAGAGCTAATGTATGCTCCTTCAGATCAGACGGGTGATAGCTCAGAAAGCGGGGACGCAATAACCACAACACCGGAATACCCACAGCTCTACACCCCCTTCTGCACCTTCTATCACGAAAATTGCCGTTCAGCGTGTGGAGCCGAAACGTTGTTTCAGAAGAGATTCGCTGCTCCTGGCCACCTGGCTACTACCGACAAAGCGCGTGCGTTATCATTAGCCTCGCAAACGACCTTTCATTCTCGGATCAACTTCTCCTGCTGTAGTCGGGTCAGCCATAAGTACCCGTATCGTACCGGTGCTGGAGTGATCAGTCCCCCACAGCTTCACAAATCGAAATCAACCAGCAGTTAGCACTGGTGCCCTCTTCAGCTTGTTACTTATATCCTGGACTGCAACCGAACCTCTCTCCGACCTTTGAACAGCCCAGCTCCTGATCGACCAAAAATTTCCTTCGGATACAACACCTCTTTCCTTCAAGCCATCGACATAATCCTCCTTGACGGTCATGGGTTTCTTTCTCTTCAAGAAAAAAAACAAGGACAAGACTACGAAGAGTCCACCCCATATGTCTGCCGCCACGACTCAACGACCAATGTCAACTCCATCCCTCAACGGGCCGAATACGCCCTCGACTGCTTCATCCCCAAGAATCACAAAGGTTCTTGGTACTCCCATTGCTATGCACAGCCCTGCGCTCAGCGTCAACGAATGGGGTCAGGTCCCATCGCTATCGAACAGTCGACGGATCAAGCTGCGCTGCGTTCTCGACCCTTTGCCTAACACGACTGGTAACAACCATGAATACGTGAACAACAAAGGCGAACCTTTGAAGGGGCTATTTTACATAACCGCCGACCTGGATGCCTCAATTGCAGACCTGCGTCAAGAGATCGAACATGAACTTGCGGTACAAGAAAGATACAGCGTGGGGATATACAAGGTATGTGACATCTGCCTAACCTCTTCCTCGTAGTTAGTTAAACTCCGTTGTTACAGGTTGCCATTCCTTGGGCAGCGCATTATCAGGCCAAAACCTATTCTCATCGATATGCTTTGCCGGCACATCTCATCTCGCACTTCCCGTCGTTTAACCTGGATGATCCATCACAACTCACCACCTCTTACAGCCTTCAACCCTTGACACATCACTTGGTGACGCCCGCCAACGCCGGAAAGAATCACCTGTCCGAGACTACGGTAGAAGACTGGTGGCCTGAAGGCGTTGACAACAAGGATGGGGCAATCTCTGTTCTGATCCGACTTGGAGAACCGGAGCCCAGTGGTCAGTAACGTACACACTTTGCTGCCAGCCCAGAACAATTCTGAACAGTCTTCTGTATGTCATAGGTATTCCTCCTTTCACCCTCATGGTTCACTTCGCCAATCAGCAAGCAAAGAATTTGCTCTCCATGCCCCAGTTATCGCCATCCAGGGATTTGGCTGGGCTGTCCGGTGAGAAGGAAGCACCAATCCCTCCATCGGCTCTCGAGATATCCCGGAATGCGACATTGTCACAGCTGAAAGAGGCTGTCATGAAGGCTGACGGAAGGCCGGTTGGCCTACTCGAAGAGGTCAAATTGTGGAAAGTGGATTTGACTTGGAAGCAGATCGTGGATTGCGACACAATGGGAGACGGCGAAGAGGGCAATATGCCATGGCCGTGAGTAGGCGTTGTATCGCTGCTGCTTCTGACACTGAAAGCGATCACGTCCGTTGCAGATACTCACCTATTGCTCCGGAAACGACACCCTTGCAAGACACGACGGTAACTCTGGATGCCATCTTCCCAGATTACCGACCAAACACCAACTTCATCTCCATCTTCGTTTGGATCCATCCTTCTGTTCTCGGCATTCTGACGCGCTCGAGGGATCTGACGCTTCCGATTCTCGGAGAAGCAATACCCTACTTCCAGTATCCTATGAAGATCCGTCGCCATGCCTCGAAGATTGAACGACAAGCCATGTTCGAGAAGAATAAAGTGAGGACTATTACAGATCTTCAGGCGGAAGAACTGGCAGGTAACTGGCCGCGCCGTCCCAGTCTGGCTCGAATTGGTCGAACTGCTACAGCTCCATCGTCCGCTGCGAGTTCTCCAGGTAGCTCGCCTGTCTTGTCGCCTCTTCCATTCGGGAAAAGGGGTATCCTCAAACGCTCGTCAAGCGGCCTCTCGCACACCCACATGTTGCCAACACTGCCCGGAGTCGGCTTCAGCAACATTTCGATGGCAACTCTTTATCGCTCACCGAGCGCTTCAGTCTCTTCCTCCAACGTCACTTCACCCTTTAGTAGCGATTCGGAAGACTCCGGCCCGTCTTCGGTTCCGCATACCCCTATCACGACAGCGATGGAGATGCGAGGGGATTTCATTATGAGCCCTTTGCCCGGACCTGCAAAGACCGTGCGATGGTCTCAGGATATGGACATTTTTCGCAAGAAAATCTCCTTAGGGCAGACGGTAACGATCGTCGAAAGTGACGAGTAGCAACCGGGGAGGCGGTCTGGAAGGCTGTGGAGGTATAAGGAGTCCTCAACAGAGCTCGAGGACGGACAATATTTAACATAGATGGCTTTTCACTGGCAAGGACTCTTTCGGTTGTATGGAACTGGTCTCTCATGCATTCGTGGTGTAATATGCGGAGAAGAGCCTGTAACGGAGCCTGATGATACTCTTATGTCTGTCAACCTGGAAAGATCCTGATGCGAGAGCGTGCAAATGCGGGGGTTACTTACACAAGGGCTCTCATGACTGTCCCTTCATACTTTTCCTGTGTACGTAGTTACCTTCGTGCTGGCTGCCTTCCTTTATCCTTATTCAGGTCATTTCGGAAGTTGCATGAAAGGCCGCCCTAGAATGTATGGCGTGGTGACGGCCTTCGCCTCCATCAGTTTGCGACTCTTATCACACATGCAGCAGATCCAACGTCTGCAGAGATACTGACTAGACTCATTTTCACCAACGACCGCTTGTCGGATCTCCACGACCAGAAACTTGAATCAAGCACTGGTTTCATAGGCCACTGCTCAGTTCCTGAACGGGGTAGCTAACGGGGTCCTCAGGTTTCATGCGGTGACCCGACATGATCATACTAGCCGGGGCCAGGGTGGCTGAACAGTACAGTGCCTGGACCAGCAATCGTAACACCGCACCGCGATGATGAGGTTAGTTGATCGAGGCACCAATCTCCTGACTGCTTCTGACAGGTAGATACTGAACGAATGACGGGTCTCGAAAGCTGTGGAAAGCGGACTGATCAGCTGCTGAAGCACTGAACCGTTTCAAGCCTCGCCATATCTGCTACTGCACAATAGACTTTCCGACATGTTTCACTTTCAGAAGCCTCGTGCATCTCACCCGGATCCCGCGGTGACTGCCCCTCGTGCATTCTGCAATCGGCAAAACGCGAAACGCGTTTCGTTGCGCGACTGAGCGACGTCAAGCCGCCAAAGACGCGTCCGGACTGCGAGCCATCTTTTTCGTTTCCTTTCCCAGCCCTCTCCCTCGTTCGGTCCTTTCGGCTGCTTTCGCAACCTATATCTGTGTGAGTGTTCCCCTCTCGCTGGCATGTGCGACTGCGTATGCTGCGATCACCAGGCCGGATTCCTAACACTGCAAAGCCTTTTGACTGTGCAATAGAAGTCATTAGGTCGAGTGAGAAAATCGATATCTGCTGTTGTAACACATCCCCATCGCTGGACGGTATAAGGATTCCATCGTCAAGACCGCACGCTCTGAATCTGCTTCATTCGGCAGAATACCACCTATCGAGACAACGTCTTCTGGCAAGACTACCACGCTCGACGACCCATATTTCTTCAAGCCTCTTACCGACTTTCGACGTCGACTCCGCCTCCGTGAAGTTCCCTGCAGCGACATCCGTCTCTCTTCTCGGCTCCATCAACCTCGTTTCCACTCCACCATCTTAAAATGCATCTCATTCGATTCATTTCTGCGATCACCGCTTTGACAGCTGTATCAGCTCTCCCTAGCCTGGACGAGCATGGACTCGATCTGCAGGAAAGGTCGGCACGCGACCTCGGAGCTCGCCAACCTTTGAAAGCTCTCCATGGCTCGAAGCGTTTTGTGGAAAGCTCAGCCAATAACAAGAGAGCGTCCAAAAAGCATAGACGTGGGCCCGACGTACCCTTGAAGGATCAAGCCAAGAAGAGGAAGGTCAAGAAACGATCGGGAAGCTGCGCGGCGAAGGCAAAATCCACCACCTTGTCCGGCACTGCTTACGCTGTCGCCTCATCGAGCGCGGCATCCGACTACTACGTTCCCAGCGTAACGACATCAACGTCTTCCAAGTGGGTCGAAGCCAACCAAGCTGCCTCTTCATCGTCCGCTTGGAAAGGTGATGCCCAATCTTCATCCGCCTCCAGCTATGTTTCGCCCAGCTCGACGCTCGCCGTCCAAAACGCGGCGGTCCACACGACCACGAGCTCATCTTCCGTTGCAGTACACACCACGCACAAGACCTCGGTCGTTGCCACCTCCACCACCTCTAGCAGCTCGGTTGCGGCCACCACCTCCAGCGCCTCCTCCTGGTCCTCGGTCGATACGGGTGGCAACGGCCCCTTTTCGGGCGAGATCACATATTACGACCTGGGCACAGATGGAAATTCAGTGGGAGCATGTGGAACCAGCCTGGTCGATTCTGATAAGGTAGATGAGTTTTTCCAGAGCAACACTTGAAGAACAAGCCATGGTACTGAACAGTGTTTGCGTTTCTAGATCGCTGCCGCTGCTGCCACCTTGTTCGATTCCTGGCCCGGATCAACCGGAAACCCCAACAATAACCCCATTTGTGGACAATACGCCAAAGTCTCTTGTAAGCACCATCTTTAAAATTACTTGAAAGGCTCCTACTGAGTTTTATTCTGCTTTGATCAGCTGGCAGTGCGTCAGTCATTGTCCAAATTCAAGATCGCTGCCCTGGGTGTGACGAAAGGCATCTCGACCTCAGTCCTAGTGCGTTCTTGGAGTTGGCGGAGTTAAGTGTGGGCTTGCAGGACGTGACTTGGGAGTGGGTCGGAACCTCAAGCGGCTAGATTTGAAGAGGGATACCTTGTTGGCAGAAGATGGTTTCGTCGAATGAAGTCATAATTCAAGCAAGATACCTGCCGGTCAGGTATCCGCGTGCCAAAATTCGATCGTCTTTCCAGTTTGTAAAATACAAAGAAATCTGGTTGCGCTGTAGATCACTGTCAATTTTTCCAAATCGCACGCAAGGGACCCATACAGCGATGTAGCCATTCAGATAGAATACGTTTCCCAGCATACAATCAGGGTACAGATGTAGCCAAACAAAATCAGTGCCGTTCATCTGCAAATACATGAAACACTGCGAAGCAGAAGGCAGAGCCGCTGACGAGAAAAGGTCGTGTCGTTCACTCTCCGTTATATCGCGAGCTTGGCAAGCGCAATCATCTTGTCAAACGTCTCCACTTCCCGCCTTCTCTCGGCCTTCTCTCGCTCTAGCTGAGCCAACTCCACTTGACAAGCCCCCACCAAATCCGCCCAAACGTTTGCCGCCAACATGTTCCGCTTCTCGGCTCGAACTCGATCCAATGCAACATCCGACGACAACAGCTCGGATATGAGCCACTGATTCTCCTGTTCCAAGCTTTGCTTCGCGGCTCGTAGTTCTGCGTGAGAAGCGCGAATGGTGGGTGTTGCTGCGGACTGTACATTGGGTTTTCGGGGGCTTCCGCCAGATTGAACTGGAGTGTCAGAGCTAGGGCTGTTGATGCCTGAGCCAAGCAAGAATTTCTCGCTGAATCGTGCTGAGCGATCCGTGTCGGCCAGAGGACTCCGCCTGATGGTTCGCCCGTCGGCATTCTGGGCTGATCTACCCGAGTCCATCTTGAGTATACTGAGGGGGCTATCGGTATTCGATACTCCAGACATTCTTGGCATCCTCAGCATACTCTGTCTAAGCTTGTCGTCGATATCGCTGGCAGTGGAGATCTTGCGGTTCCGTGGTTGCCTTCCGGCAGAGGCGAGATTCATCATGTCCCAGTTTGTACAGGTTTGGCTAGACGGAGAGTTGTTCAGAGGCGCCATTCGGGGAAAGGAGATCCTCTGTGGAGTTGATCGGGTGGTTGTCGCAGGTTTTGAGGCCGAAGGAACAGAAATAGAGCCGGTCTTGCAGCGTGAAGCGTTCAACCCGCTTCGAACTGTATCTAGACGAGGAATTTTGGATGGGGTCCCTCGGACTGCGCCTCGTCGTTGGATCCCTCGTACATCAGGGTTGTGCAATGGTACGGGAGGTTCTGAAAGCTGCACTGGCGGCCGTTTCCGTTGGTTAGTGGAGCTTGGGACCATCGCCTTTGTCGAGTCATCTTTTGTCGAGTCATCTAGCAACCTCGCAGGAGTCGGGTCCGGCGAAGGAGGTTTTCGGATCGCTTGCCTCCGTATTCGGGGTTCCTCTTTGACCGAGCTGTCGCCCAGCGTCGCTCCCGGATCCTTCCCCGTGCCCCCAGGAAATTCGACTCGTGGGCCGTATCTCGCCATCCGTCTTGTTTGAACACCCTCAGCTGCCTTGGATGTCGAGGATGCCACTTTGTCTTCCGGCTTTCCGACCTGCTGATTCACTCGTTTACTGGCTACTAGAGGCGACTTGTGCACTGAGGCTGAGCTGCGATCTGGTTTCGAGGGCGCTCCGTTCCGCATAGGAGTCACTGGTAATGTTTTACGGAGTGCCGCTGCTGTTGCCTTCCGAGGTCCTGTGGCTGATGAATCGATCTTTGGCATTGAGAGCGCTGTATTGGACGAAACTGAACGTTGTTGTATAAGTCTTGCGCACGCTTCCGAAGGTTTTCTTATGCCGGTTGCTGGTACCTTATCGCCTGGGACCCGTCTAGTTTTCAGGAACGACTTCGGTATCGAGAAGTTGTTGGAGGGAGGCAAAGGAGGTGGAAGTTGAACAAGGGGTAAGCGAGGTGTTCTGACAGTGAGAGGTCGCGCCGAGCCCGCATCGCTGATGACGCCGACGCAAACAATCAGAGACGGAATCCCCGGATCGTACCGCATGTTTCACCCCGGACTCACCTCGGACGAACGACCACACCTCTCTCCGGACCAGCAAGAAAATCCTCGTCAAACCCAATCACATCCACATCTTCTTCTTCCTCTTCATCCAAAACACTCCATTCCGCCAATTCCTGTGTCTCTCCCTGTTCAGGCTTCCATTCTCCGGGTTTCGTCTGGTTGGGTTTCTTTGCTGCGCCAGTCTTGTCTCGCTGACCCGAAAGAATGTTTGATGTTGCTCGTGTGAATCGGGAAGATGGCTTTGGAAGCGGAAGGGCGCTCGTGGTCGGAGCTCTCTTCGATGCGCTCATCGCGAGCTGCGTCCGTCAAGAGAATACCAAGATGTGTGAGCGGTGTCCAGGGAAGAAAGGTGCGATGATGCGTGATACAGCAGTGACCGTGGGTTCGTATGATGGTGTCGAAGAGCAATATCGCAATATCCTACGAGTTCAAACGAGACCACCACCGACATCGTAAACACATAAACACCGGATACAAATGTCAATCCCTCGAGTTCTTAGCTTTGCTAATGGTTGATAGTTGGGTTGTCTGCACGGTTCTGAAACAGAACTGCTGATCTACAAGCAAGATCTTCAAGTACCGTAGGTTACAGACACAACCTTCCATCTCTATCCACCGTCTTCCTCGCATTTCGGAGACACAAAGCAATCTGCAATACCACTCGCGAGGCCTTGTTAAACAGCAGCGCCGCCGTCATCACTGGAACTTCTCGCATCACAATTTAATAGAATAGTGAGCCAGAAAGGTTTGATTCCCGCATTTACAACAAGTCAATTGCTGTTCGTACAAGGAATGGTTTTGCTTCTTTTCGTCTCTTTTGGAAAGAGGGCAAACATTGCCCAGTCTATATCAACATATGCCGAAACCAGCGGCTGGTGAAGACCTAAACACTCGCATCTACCAGTAGAGCGAGTCCCTGTCCTCGTGAACGTGTCGTAACTGTAGAAACGCAATGCCGTGTATCACCTTCAAGGTGAGTTGTCGTAAAGTTGTAAAGGTTGAAAAGAGAGGGAGAGGGAGCGGCGCATCGCAAGGCTCTAGTTGAATTGCCATTTTATTGAGATTTCCCCCGCTGAAAGATCGGCGAGGTCCTGGAAGGCCGCAACGGAAAGATCGATAGAGTTGGGAGAACTGGTGCACGAAGGGCACACGTCTGCAACCATGGCGGTAGTCGTCTTGCCGTTGGCGGTGTTGACGATAGTGACCCCTTTTCCGCAGTAGTCCGACTTGACGCTGTAGTCTGACCAGAAAGATCCCGGCAACCCATTGATTGCGATAATACGGTCATTATCACTCTTGTATTCGCCACAAGCGCCAGCGTTGCCGTTTTGGTAGTAGTAGGTTGCTAAAACAAGGGGAAAAGATCAGTCTTGCGATACATGGATGATGCGGGAAGGAAAGCTTACCTCGACCACCAGTTTTCCAGTCACCTCCGCTCGAAGCAGATGAAGCCGTAGCAGGTGCAGCTGACGAAGATTGGACGGTGCTCGACCAGGCAGCGGCTGTGCTAGATGCAGCGCTCGACCTGTGATGTGTCGATGATGCGGTAGAGGACCATACAGCAGTGTCAACGGCTGCATTTTGGACATTCGGGGTCGACGAAGCAGCATCGATGGAAGACGCTGAGCTGGAGGGATCAACCCATGCAGAAGAGCTGGCGACGGTCGCAGCGGGAACGTAGTAGTCGGTAGCGGAAGCCGAAGGTGATGCAACGCTTCCTGACGACGAGACACTCTTGGCGGCGCACTTTCCCCCCCTCTTCCTCAATTTTCGCTTCTCGACCGGAGCAGCATCTCGACCATGGTTCGAAGCCCACCTCTTGTTCTCTGCGGTTGCAGCGAATCGATTTGCAGCGTGGTACGGGTTGAAAGGTTGACGGGCTACGATTGCGGATCGAGCTGCGACTTCGATGTGGTTTCGCTTGGGGCTAGGTGCGGCAATGGTGGCAGTGAGAACTGCGAGAACAGAGACGATCTGGGAGAAATGCATGTTGATGGATTGATGGTGATGTTGCTGAAAGGACGTTTGTGTTCCGGGGGAGACGTGTCGTGCGTTGATGCGAGAAAGAATGTGAGCCGATGCGAGCGAACGTAGAGAGGGTCGAGTCTTGCCAGAAGACTGTCTTGAAGAGGACTTGCGGAAGGGTTGAGGGTGAACGAACAGAAACGGTAGGAGAATGTCTAATGGATCAATCAATCAATAGTATAAGTACCCAGACGACAAAGAGAAAAGCAGACAACGCGATCCAAGCTGAAACGCGAAAGCGCGCACAGGCGTCGACACAATGGGCGGAAAGATTCACGTGGGCGAAGTAAACAACATCGGATGCAGGGATGCAGATTCCGGAGGCACAATAACTCGGATAAATTCGACTGCCGAGGGCCGAGAACCGAAGTTGATTGCGATTGCGCGACATTCTTGGTGACGTACTTGGTTGCTGATTGTTGGACCACTGTTAGACCTCTCAGGAGCGAACAACAGACCTCAATGCGAACAACAGAAGGATGTCGCTCCTCAAGAGGTGAATGTTGGGAGTTGAGCGGTGTTGATATCCAGGGCGAACGTTGTAGTATGGAACCGATCTGTTGTTGATTCCAGCATCAACCTTGTCCTACAACAATCGTTCCACTCGATTTCTCCAGATCGATACTCGTATCTTCTCGCAACGAATGCGAAGTCGCTGTCGAGAGGTGTTTTTGCACTGCTTGATGGAAGCATGGACAAGCGCGAAAGGCCACCTCGTCAAATGCTATATATAACAGCTTATACAACTCACATTTCACGAATGCATTGTTATAGATTCTGACGGCGGTTGGGGTTTGCCCTCCTATCAGAGCTGCTAGTGTCTGGTCTTGCACAGTCGTAGCCATTCTTCGGTATCAGATATGCGCTATATGATGATCACCAGCTCTGCCAGCTGGCAACAATCCCTCTTGAATTGCTTTCAAGAAGCGTCGAACAGGGAAAAGCAGAGGACAGGCATGTCGATGTTGCAAGGCAGCGATGGCTGGCGAGGTACGACTCGTCTTCAAAGACGACCCTCGTTCTTTTGGGGGAAAAATTCTCCCTGTTCGCCGCCCCTCATCCCATCTCCCAGCCTGTAGCTAAATCATATCAGATGTAGGTCTCTGATATCCGATGTCTGACGTGCGATGAGGAGGGAAGCGGACGAAGATGATCTGCGTCAGGGGATAGACACCCACTGTCCCGCACTCTTCCCCTCCAATCGCAAGCTGAATCGGGCTAACCTCAAGACGATCGTGACGCAACATTTGCATCATAGCTGGCGATCGACTCCTCTCCCATTGCAACACATCGGGAGCCTTGTGATCGCTAGCACGAACCAATCGTGCTAGCGATCACGTCCTTCAAACTGATATCCCAAAACAGTAATACCGCTTGGCCCTCAAGTCGGGAATCGAAGGGTCGAGCTTAGCAGTTAGCTTATTTAGCGTCGGGTTATGGGCCATCGAATCGCTGCTGTCGGAGGAGGTCAACTGGGTCCGCAGGGCTGATCTGCTGATCAAGCGAGCTATCCGCTACAACAGGTCAAAAGCAGGAAGCTAAGCAGGATCACTGGAATGGAATGCACGAAGAGATGTTGATGTTGCGTCCTTTGTTGATCGCCGATCGAAAAAGCTGTCTCAGATGAATCATTATCGGAGTGTGACTGCCCAGTGCATATTACCCCGCACCTAGCTCGCTGCGACATCACACCGCATCGTCATTTACCCTTGGTCCCTTGTATAGCACCGGTATAGCGAAGGGTGCGCAGCATCCGATCGTCCGATCTGGGGAATCAGAGCTTCCACCATGGAATTGAAGGTGGTCCTGCGGATTTCGCCTTGCTCCTAGCAGCGGGGATGTTGCACTCAGGGCATGTCTGGGGTCGCTCATACAGACCGCATAGGTATATAAGTCCACCCAAATCCCGGCTGAACGTCTACTCCTGTTCAACCTTCATCACAAAACCTCCCCTCAATCACCAACCCAACTACAACCCATCAACAACATGTCTTCCACTGGTGAAACCTACAAGCCTTCCGAGCACGATGGACGTAAGCATCTTCTACCGCAATTATATAGCCAACAAATACTCACTCATTGTCTTTCCCAACCACAGTGAAGAAGGATGGAACCCCCGACAAGCGAGTCTCTTCTGAGCACGGTTTCGGTGGATCCGGTATGTTCACTATTCAACTCGAATTCGATCGTCGTGTTAACCAGCTCACTCTTGTAGATGGACCTGACCCCCACGTCGAAGGAGCCAAGGGCGGAAAGTCCTCCGGTACTCCTCAGGATGAGGAGTAAACTTCAGATTGAAGTGGTTGGACAACATACACCACACCACAAGTTGCACAAGTTGTACAAATAAGAAGTCAACATGAAAGCAAATATGATTGAAGTATTCCCGACGTCGTTCATTGTCGGCTGCTCATATTGTCAAACGGTTCTTTCTGTCCATTTTTTTTTGTTCGCTCGCAAACAACCTGCCTCGTCGTCCCAATGACGACGTTACCGCTACGAATGCATGTCGCAAGAACAAGAGGATCCTATGTTCCAGCTGCCGGGGAAGGGGTCGACTTACATTCCAAGCATACCGCGAGCAGTTCAAGTTTAGAGACGTGAATACGTCAGAGATTCTGCTAACTGTTGCCGGAAAGTTAACGGCAGCTGATGAATGGACTGAAAGGATAGAATATAAAACCATGTTATTATAGACCAGGCGAAGCACATCTATGACAATCTGAACGAAAACACAAAGGCTATATAGCGAAAACATAATATCCTAGAAAGCAACATCGAATCCAAGGTTGAGATAAAGTGGGTGGTCCGATTTAAGATCGGATCTCTCGCAAAGGAAACTACCGCCATATAGTCAAAGAGAAAATACACAGGCAACTCCGGAACGAGAAACGAGCGCAAGGTTCATGTTCTTGATCCAAGTCTTGACAGCGTCCCGTTGAAGATCAGACGCATGACCAGACGACTTGACGAGCCCAGAAACATCCTTGGCGACCCGTTCGACTTCGGCCTTGTAGACCAGAGCGACCCTTCGCGCTCGTTCTTCAGCGACGCTGAAGGCTGAGAGTACTTGTCGATCGTAGTCTTCCTCGGCAATGCCCCAGACTTGAGCCGGAGACCGCATTGAGGGAGCACCTTTGATCCCGGTCGACTCTGCAAGCTGAGCGATAGACTTGTTGAGCTTGCTGGCCAGTAATTGATATAACAATACTGCGGGGACGTCTTCCGCTGCATCGACCACTTGCTCATCTTGTTCGCTGGGCATATCGACGTCGTCTTTCAGATGTTGCAAGATGTCGAGCATGTACGATGGAGGGCGTTCAAGTGCGGTGACGACAATCTTCATCGAAGTGATTGCTTCCAGAGCTTCGGCCAAGGCCTCTCTTGCGAGGTGTTCAGTCACGGCCGGGTCGTTGGCGGATGGAGCGATTTCAGCGGGCTTCTGAACGAGACCGGATACAAGGCGAGTGACCAGAGCCTCGAACGAGGCCAAAATAAGGGCAGCGGGCGGAATGGCATTGCCCTGCGCTCCAGGGATGACAGGCAATTCTGCTGCCTTTTTCGGAGGCGAAGATGGTCGAGAAACAGCTCGAGACGGAAGGATGCTAGCCATTTTGACGACCGCTCCACCGACGGCGGTAGGCGCAAGCGTAGCACCGGGTGTACCATCTTTAGCCAACGAAGCCAATGCCCTCGCCATCGATTCCGGACTAGGAGGCCGGCCGTGGGTAGCGGCCGACGATGGAAAGATCTTGGATGAATCCTGGATATCGGTCTTTCCGGTGCAGTTCACGATTCCACGCCAGACAACGGCGACAACGACGCTAGCGATCCAGCTCTCTCCATCTTCTCGACAGTCCTTGCAAATCAGCTCGAATGCGTGTCGGGCTCCGTCTACCTTGGCAGCAAATGTCCGCATGCATACCGGGATATGAGAAGCGGCTTTCGAGGGGATCGAAGGCGGAAGGGCAGCAGGCGGAGTCAGCGCAGCGGTCGCTGGCAGGAGCTTGTGGCCGTTCGTAAGCGGCGAGGCAGAAGCGGTATTGCCGAGATCGAGAGAAAGGATCAACTCCTTCTTCAAGGTGGCCAACAAGGGAGTAACCACCCGAGCGACAATCGAATCGAGCTTATCCATAACGGGTCGAAGCAGTTCTGCAACGAAACGAGGATAGGTTTGTGTTTCGAGGGCAACTTCGAGAACTTCGCACGTTTCCCATGCGGTATGACAAACGCTCAAGACGAACATTTGTGTCGGGTTGAGTAAAGTTGGAGCATTGGCCGGAGCGGTCGAAATCGTCTGCAGCTGCATCGGTGCCAGGAACGCGGGATCCGTGATGGCGGGAGACATGAAGTATTCCAATCGCGACGTGTAGATCGTGAGCGATTTGACGGCCGTTCGCAATACCGCTCGAAGCAGGTACGCATCGGCCGTAGGTGCAGGTAACTCCTTAACGACGACTTGTCCCAAAATCCATCCTGTGCCCTTCTTGAATCCCTTTCTTCCCTTGGAATCAACGCCCAGACAGGTCTTGTTGACTTGTTCATTGAGTCGCAAGCCGATTGCGTCGATCACGCCGCCAACGGCAGCTCCGTTGTCTACATTTCCAATGTTCCCCATCGATGCCGACGAGGCCATTCCAGGCGTAGCGGGCCTTGACCCAGGAGGCGACGTACCCATCTTGACTCCGTGAGCGACGCCATTGAGCGTAATACCAGGCGGCGGACCATTGGACGTGAAAATGCTTGCGGGCCCGGTATGATGGGGCGTCAACGCGACTTCCTTGGTAAGCGACAACGCACCAAGAGGTCGCGTTACCGACCGAGATCTGGGCGGGCCGGATGACGATCGAGCGACTTTGGGGAGGCCGTTTCCTGCCGCAGCACCATTCCAAGATGACGGATGGAAGTCGCCGTTGGCGGGAGTGGTCACCGGGGGGGCCGGCGAACTGGATCGCGAAGGTCGCATGAGAGGCAAAGCTTTGAAGGCTTGCATCTTGATTGCTTGAGGACTGCTGTGTGGAAGTGATCGGTTGGCCGTGAAAGGTCGTTCTGCACTATCTTCCTATTTTTCCTGAATTAATTCAATCGAATTTCGAATTCTCCTATCTTCTTCCTCTGGTAATTACGACTACGGAATGTAGCGCTGAGTTGCTTGCGTGGTTGTACTATCCCATTCGTCTAGATATGGTGTGCGTACCGAAGAGTCTTTTTTAATTAAGCTCCTCGTTGTGGGTTGGTCGATCCTTCGTACTGTGCGGTGCACGGATTTGAGATACGTTATACTGCCTTCAGAAAGTTGCGAGCGAGCAAGACGGCAGACGGAGAGTCAACTTGATGTATTGGGAGTCGGTCAAATTAGGGTGGTTTGTTCCCTGATGCGAGAAGCGTAAGTATAAGAGGCTGAGTTCGGAGAGAAGTTGCTGCGTGGTCGTAAAGAAGGCTATAGTGAAGAATGACAGGACGAGAGGCTTATGGTCAACACTATCCTTCCAAAGACCACCACCCAAGGCCATTGATCAACCGACTCACCCGCAAGCAACAGGTGGATACGCGTTTAAGCCACTATTACTGGATTTCTTCTTCATTGATTGTCAAGAGATGCGTGATCCGATGCAGGTATGGCGAGGAATGCCCGAGATGCGACGAGACCGAGTCGAGAGTATTTAAATAGTCTTACGGATGTCCGTCAACGTATATCGATTGATGGGTTTGAAGCCGAGTTTGCTGTTTGATTTAGCGGACAAAAGTCTGTGTCGCGGGATGATAAGAGGTGACTGAGTCGACCGGTGCGTAGAGACTATAAGCGCTTGAATCCCAGGGGATATCCGTATTGACTCAGGGGTGACCGGTATAGAGGATGAGGGGACGCAATCACAGGACAGCAAGATAAAGGAGAATTCTGTTCACCTTTCGCATAGCCAGCAGCAGCCAATCCCGGTCAGCGGAAAAAACCCGCGCGGACTCGAACTCCGTGTACTCCGCTTCCGTTCTCCAAATTCGCCCCGCAAACGTGTCGACCCGCCAGCGCACGACGAGCTATCATCAGCTGACCCAAAGCAGAAAGCTGAAAGCTGTAGAGCTCCTCCGCTCCTCCAAAGACTCAGCTGATCTAAGCTTGCGCAACCATTCATCCTATCGCATCCAGTAGATAGAAGATACATAGCAGCTGGCAACGACGGCCGTTGCACGGACTCCATGCATGTAGACAGTAGATCGCAGCTTCCACAAGAAATAAAAATCACTGTGCACACCCATCACAGCAACATCGTCTTGTTCGAACCAATGCGAGGGCGAGATTCAACCCTGCATATGATCAGACACAGCTTGCCCATTCCCGTTCCCATCTTCCCCAAGGCTGTATTGTAGTCGCTTTCTCGCCAGATACGCCAGATAGACAGCGGAATGCTTCGGTCGCTCTGGTACGTTGATATCGATAGGCGGGCCAGAGAACCAGAGTACGCGGTTCGTCATCGGATCTCGGTCAAGCATGTTCACTGCGCAGAATGCAAGCACCGCTTTAGATTTAGTTTGTTACAATAGGAGTAAGGGGGGCCTACCAGTTGATTCAGGGAGAACTTCTGTTTGACAGAGCCGATTGAGTTCTTGGGTGCTACCGTACAAGTTCGCTATCGTCCTATCAGATCCTCGTGTCTGATTGATTACCGTTGGATAGGGTTGATTCCTTCCGTCTGGTTGCTGCTGCTGTTGAAGTGAGCCATGTGGCTGAGTCTGCATTGGCGCTTGAGGTCTCGCTTGAGCACCTGGGACAGAACTCGGATGACTGTACTGATGCTGCGTGCTAGATATCGGCCTGATAGGTTGAGTGTTCAAGGAAAATCCTGCTCCGGGTGGGTACACAAGGGATCTGGACTGCCCCGGTATGGGCGCGGATGGATCGGCGGGTCGCGGTGGGTGAATGTTAGGTAGGCGGTGCAGAGTCTGCGGACCCTGCGATGGGGCATACGGGCCAGGATTGCTTCGGTTTAAAGGTACTAAAGACGACGATGTGAGCTATAGCATTCTGTCATCCCAATTGATGTGCCACTTACCAATTGAATGGGGACCACCAAAGGAAGACTGCTGAGCTTGAGGAGGTATTCGGTTCGCCGGGGATGCAGCAGTAAACCCGGACAAATGTCCACCGCCTGGCATCTGCTGAGGCGTTCCTTGGGAGAATGCAGGAACTCCACCAGTCTGTGGTTGAGCATTGGCAGAATCGGATAACAACGCCATTTGCGGTTTCAAAGTCGGCGAAGGCCCTGTCATTGAAGGTGACCCGGTCGAAGGTTGATGAGGCAGGGCTGCGGACATTCTCAAAGGGGATTTATCTCCTATTCTAGGTTTCTTGGCCGCTCGTTCGGTTGAAGCGATAGGTGTACCACTTTCAGGTCCGCCTTCCTCATCTCCCGTGAACGAGTCATCCTGCGTTCCCTTTTTCTCGTTAGCTGTTTGGCCGACAACGTCTGAGAGGAATCCGGTGATGCCATGCGTGCCGGGTAGAGTGCCTTGTAAGAAGGGACTCTTGTGTAAAAGCAAGACATGGGGCGCTTTCTCGAAAGTTGACACTTGCATGAAATCACTTTTGCGTAATTCCTGCAAGAGATTTAGTCCAGTGCAGGGTGAGAGACGTCTTGGAGAAGCCCATGATACAGCTTACCTCTGGAATGCACGAACCCCAATTCTTGATTCTAACAGTCAGGCGTTCCTTTTCATTGTACCTCGCAGCACAAACGTCTGCAGATTCGGCATGTTGGGCTTTAGCAACTGCGTACGCCTCATAGAAGTATTTTCACTCACAAAGCGGCCAACCAGGATACCACTCTCCCTTCAGGGGTCGACCTCTTATATACTATTTACACAGATATAAGTGTCTGGAAAGGGTGAAAAGCCACGAAACGTGCCTTGGTGTAAAACTGACAGCCAATCCGCTCAATGATATCTTCTACCGGATGGTCCACCATATGCCCCGTCTTGAAAACTTCGTCATCGTAGAACAGGTGAGTGGGCAGATGGACAGTCTATGACATGCTTGTCAGCCAAAGCAGAGTTTAGAGGGACGCGGGAACGCACTTGTTCAGGGCGGAAGTACCAGCAGACTGTAACCATGTGTCTTTGCGTCTGGCTATCGGAGCCATCCCCACATCATCAGTAAATCCAAACTGCGATATATGCTCTGCGAAACATACTTTGTAGGCATGAATGATCGATACACTTGTGCAGGGATCGGCCTCGAAGGGTCCTCTGGGTTTATGATATGCACATAGTCACCTGCGAGAGCAGTTGCGTTAACACTGTGGGAGAGAAAGCCGAGGGAAAGAAATTTCGCCTACCGATTTTGTAAGTCATCCCCTTGTACTTGGCCATATTAGTGAACACCCTATCCTTGGTCGCCACCCGGTAGCTGGTGAATTCCCGCGCTTCGTTGTTTCGATGGCCGTTGTCATTCATAGGTTTGGCGTTACCCGGACCTGCAGGAAAGGACGCGTATGCAACAGGTGATGGTGGAGCACCGCTTTGCGGAATCTCTCGCGACTCGTGCACCGATGTCAACGCATTGTACAGACGCTGAGCATCGAAAGTTAGATCTGTTCGGTGGAATGAAAAGAATGTAAAAGCCTACTTGTATGGCTAGAATAGCTCCGTAGGGCGGCGTCACCCGTTGATAATATCGCCTGGCTTTTTCGAAAAGGCGTGACATCTCCATATCAAAAGCTTTCATGGAGGGATAGACGCCGCTAATGACATTGTTGGCTATAATCTGAAGGGAAAGCGGGTGCTGTGGAAGGTTGCGATGAGCGCTCAGGCTATTGTGCCACAAGGGGAGAAACGAAAACGACTTACACGATAAGACAAGTATGGAATGGTCGATTGAATTGCCACCTGTTCAAGAGCTGCGCAGGGGCGACTGCCGCTGTAAGGACGAAGAGGGGAAACGTTTAGTCGTCAACGCCTTACACACTGTCAAATTGCGAGATCACTCACTCGGTATCCACATAGGCCCTTATCTTATCCACGATATCCAAAGCCATTTGTTGCCAGTTTGCCACTACCCCATTATACTCATCTCCCCACCAGCCACTCCCCGGAATCTTCTTACCCTCATCCTGTGGATCCAGAGGAATATTTTCCGCCGGTCCTGGCCATTTTTCCAGAACCTTGTCGAGTTCTTCCCTGATTTGAGCATTTTGTGCAATCACGTCGAACTCTTGATCGTCAAGACCCGGAATTTTTGCAGGAATAATTACTTGGGGAAAGGTCGTAGGGGGCGGAGGAGCAGTAAGGCGAGCAAGGCCGGTAGCATGACTAGTTCTCTGAGGAGTCGGGACGCTGTTTGGTGATGTAGCTTGCTTGTTATTCGGAGTGATCGTAGACGGACAAAGACCATCCTTATTTTGCTGATGAGCGGTTTGCCCAGATGTTGCAAGCACTGATGGAACGGTCGCTGGCGTTGTCGGGGGTTGTTTGGTACCGACTTTGTCATCGGCTGACTGTGATGTCGACAGAGTCGTCAATGAAGCTGACTCGGCAATCTTGCTAGGTTTGAGCTTCTTTGGTGGTTCCAGTACAGCGATTTCTGGGTGATCCTTCTTGTAGTTGTCAATGAGCGGATTCTTTAGCGGACGCCCTTTCGTTCTGGGCGGGTTCATGTTTTTGAAAAGTGCTTCATCAGTCACTTCGGGCAGAGTTCCTTTAGCCACTAGTTGACGATAAATGTAGAAAATCAATCGCTGATGCACGAGCCGTGATTTGACCGGTCAATATAATACGTATCACAGGGATGCTCTGATCAAGCTCACCTCCAGCAGCACGGCGTCTTTGTGGATCCCGGATTTCTCCTTATTGTCTATGGTATATTGATCAGCGGAGATAACTGATGTACAAGGGTCTGGAGTGATTCTACTTACAGTACTGCGCATTCAAGAAGACTAGATCCAGCTCTTTGAGAAAGTCCTCTGGTTGCTTATAGTAATTCTTCTTCTTGAGTCGATCCTGTAACACGGTTTCATGTCATCAGTATATGTGGTTGGTTTCTTTGAAAGTACGGCCGCTTACGCTGATCATGTTGAGACAGATGGGTTCGGGGATGATTATATAGTAATCCGGAAACGTCTTTTTGTC
Source organism: Naganishia antarctica (assembly GCA_025758675.1). NCBI lineage: Eukaryota > Fungi > Basidiomycota > Tremellomycetes > Filobasidiales > Filobasidiaceae > Naganishia > Naganishia antarctica. The sequence continues at coordinate 166,255 of JANGFJ010000151.1, read as the reverse complement.
AGGCAGCGACATAAAGATTCCCGCCAGTCCGCGACTGATACACAATCCGTCAGCAACTGAGAAGGAATACTGGCACCAATTGACATACCGGTTCTCCCTAGAATCGATCACGGCCTGCAGGATGTGTTGGCACTCGGCCAGCTGAGAAGGCTGCATGATTGCTGGTCTGAAACGCTGGTAGATGGATCTTCGGAAGTGTCGACGTGTTCGACGACTTCTTTGGCTCGCAGTATGAATTCCTGAGCTAGAACCGGGCCATGTCGTAAGTCGAATGAATGGGCAGAGACACAAGACGAGGTAACGGGGGAAAGAGAAGCAATTCAATGGTCAATGGGTTATGATGGTGGTGAGATTCAAGAAACGAGTCGAACCTCTGTAGCGCGACCGCTTGTTTACAATGTCCAATGCTTGATACGCGGGCGCACCTTGACCGCTTCATGTGCTTGCAGACTGCAGCGAGGAAATTGCCACCATAGTGATCTTCATTCAAGTTGACAGCAATCGCCCTGCCCAATATTCCGGGAAGGTCCCGAAGGCCAGGGATAAAGGCTTCACCCATGATAAATATGCGTAGTCAATTCAATATGAGCCGCAAAGTCATAATAATGAATGGCAGCGACCCGTTGACATGATGGGATGCTCGAAGCATTCCTGCATTCGGTACTCGATTTCCCTTCATATGCGATCTATCGTGCTTGATGCGCCTAGCTTACTCTTCACCCTACGTTTAGCAATTGACCTTAAGTTTCCCTTACCCGTTGTCCTCTCTTTCTGCATGGCGCTCTCCCCTTATAATTTCCCTTTCTCCTGGATCGAAACAGACTCTATGAATTCGTTTTCGCCCTTGCCTTCAACTTCCACCGGACGTAGTGCCGTCTCAACTGCAGCGTCCGACTTGAGTGCGTACTGAGCAAGGGGGACACATACATCAGGAAACGGTCACTGTGTAAATACACTCGATCATTTACTCACATTCGTTTGCCAAATAGTGATTTTGCCAGAGTACTTCCTGCTTCTCGTAATCCACATCACGAGTCCGTACAGCATCAAGGGGATGAATCCAACCTGTCGAAAACAAGGAATATAGGCGAGTGCAATTTAGAATCGCTACCGAATACCTAAAAGTAATCAAACGAGAGACATACCATGGGAATGAAGAAGGCCGTGTGCGTATTGACATTGTCGGCAACTGCTCCAGTCATCGAAGGCCACGCAGCACCACCCGAGACACCTCTGTATAGGCGCAGATATTATTGATCAGCGGATGCCTTGCAGAAGACAGGAGTCAACGGGCTTACGCAGCGAGCAAACCAGACCCAAGCTTGGCGTAGGAGCCGAGATCGGCCGTGGCGACAGTAAAGATGACGGGGTAGCAGATACTTTCGCAGAAGAAGACGAGGAAGAGACATGCGATGCCGCCTGTGAAAGTATTGAACTTTCAGCTGTAGACGAAGGATAGTGAAAACAAGTCGCAAACGAAATCCTTACCTTTCCCAGGAATAGTGGCAGTGAGGATGCTGAAAAGTATCAGGCCAAGTCCGTTAATAAACAAGGCAAAAGCGGGGTCGACGTGTCTGAGAGGAGGAAAAGACGATGGGGCATCATGAGTCTCTCCTGATCTTGCTGAAGCCACCGCATCGATTCCCCTTCGCACCTACTTCAGATACAGGACTCCAATGAACCGTCCTACAGTGAAGACTGCTTGGCAAGCGCTAAACATGTTGGATGCCATAGATTTGGAAATAGGGGGCGAGATTCCAGGTTGTTCGGTAAGGTAGAAGATAGTGAAGGAGGCAACGGCGACTGATTCCGAGAGCGAGCGGAGCAGGCACGGTCAAGATCAGCAGAGGAAACGTGGAGTCCCCTCCGGATAGATATACCTTGAGCTCCGACCTGGTGACAGAGAGACGTAAGTCAGAAGGCATTGTTGAGTATAATTCTCGGCTTACATATGCGAATTCGGCAAAGAAGCCAGCAATCGTATGATATTTCTTCAAGAATCCCTTTGCGCTTACTACCTCTTCTGTTTCGACCGACACGACTTGGGCAACTTCAGGCAGTTTTGCGAAGAAGAACAGGATGTTGAGCACAACTCCCAAACAAGACATTGCCAGATAAACGTATTGAACCTTGATCACGACCGATCGTTAAAAATGTGTTTGCTCAAGGAGTTTACCGGGCAACATACAGATCCAAGGGAATTCGCGTTTGCTCCGTTCTGAAGAACACCGGCAGGTTTAGAAGGCAAGCGGGTGATCAGCAGCTCTCGGGACTTACAAAGAAGGCATGAGCAGCAATGATCGGTCCAATGACAGTAGCAATACCCTACATTTGAAACCAAAAACATTGAGAACGGGCTTTCTTGCGCGATGCATTCAACATCTATGGCAGGGAACACACATTGAAACCTTGAGCAAGAACCAGTCGAAGCGCCGCATGCTTGGGAGGCCCAAGGACCGAAATATACGAATTGGCCGCTACTTCGAGCGTTGCTAGCCCACTTGCTGTGACAAAGGTAAAGGCAACAAACCTGGAGAAGCCGGAAATCAGTCTCTGGAAAACAGGTAGCGGAGGAATCCGCCTTAGCAAGATTCCAGACACTTACATTCCATATTTCCCATACTTGGCTGAAGGCCAGAACATAACAGCGCCGGTGGAAAAGAGCGTTAAGCCTACGTGAATGCCCAGTTTGTAGCCGTATTTTCTCATAAAAAGACCCATGGGTGGAGCCACCACGAGGTATGCTATTGGCCAACTTTCTTAGACGTCGTCCTTCACCCATAAAGACGATTCTGAGCTTCACTTACCGACAAAATAGGCGAATTGAAGCAATGTACTCTGTGCTTTCGTCAGACCAAAAATCCCCAAGACTAGACACCAACAGGTCTTGTGAGTATCGGAGCAGTTCACGAAAGCAAACAAACACCCTAGCCTTACAGTGGGCGTTGAGTACGTCTAAGAGCCTGGGAGTACGTGGACATCCTCAGCCGGAAACTCTCGGTAATCTCAATCTAGTGAAAGCCACTCACCCATATGAGAAGCCCTATAAAGATCACGGATGATCAGTTCGAATGGAACTAGACATCCATAGAGGGACATGATGTCGTACTTACCCAGATGAAGAACAACGAGGTGACGATACTGAATGAGTAGATAATTTCTCGCCTCGTCATCGCCGTGTAGTCCTTCGGTGCGGGCGCCATTTTGACGGTGCTATCTTCTCCCTGGTGGTTGTCTTCTTGTGGTGTTGGCGGAAGCCAAAGTAAATGATACCTTCGCGTAACTGGCCGATTTTCGTAAGGGGAAAGGTTTGAAGTTGGCGTTGCCTAGGGACCGCTTTCGTCAGAAGAGTTCTTGGTTTCGAACGAGGCGTAGGCAAAGGTTCAAGAAACAAAGCCGATTTTCGTAAGGGGAAAGGTTTGAAGTTGGCGTTGCCTAGGGATCGCTTTCGTCAGAAGAGTTCTTGGTTTCGAACGAGGCGTAGGCAAAGGTTCAAGAAACAAAGCCCAGATAATGCCAACGGGTGGATTAAGATCAGCCAACTGCCGCCTTGTGCGAAATCCACGAGCTACATATATCCCTCATCTTTCCCAAGTCACTGGTTCTCGAGGAAGGACCTTGAAGCGCCATAAAGATGGTCCGAGCGTCGAGTGTCTGGTGCCTCCTTGTGCTAACCGAAGAGGGCGTAGACAGTTGCGTAAGCTCGTAAAGAGCTCGTATGAGAGCTCGTATAAGGGCCCGATAGACCTAGAGCGGTCTCATAAGCCTATGCATCGTATGTTCTAGCGCAGGTAAAACACCGAACAAGACAAAGATTTGCCGAATGGAGGACCATGGGGCTAATGGGGGCGCCATAGGCAAGCACATCTCGCGTACCTGTTATCGGCTGACTTTGCATTCTCTCGCTGTAATCACTTCTCCGGTTTGCCGCTTCACCTGGTTCAGCAAGCTGTCCCTTCCCTCGGTCTTCCTTCCTGTTGGGGATCTTGGAAGACCACATCGTATAGCTTGTATCCATTGCGTAGCAGGGTTCGAAATATTCGAGGCTATCTCAGAAAAGGCCCTTGATTGCAACTAGACGTCTCCTCCACATCAGGCGGGAAAGTCAGGATCCGAGGTTGATCCGAAGTTGACATGGGACGGACACTTCTGCTCCATTCTGACCTATACAAGGCAGCAGCTGGCACTCTAGCTTAGCCCACCCGGACCCCGCCACTCTGACGCCTTCCTGTGTTGCCCCTGGACTGACCTCAGTGCTTTCGCAACGGACGCCCTTAGCTTGTCCAGCAATAGCGGCCCCTGCTCTTGCGCGCTGACTTCACGAGATCGGCAGTAGCTCCCTTGTCGAGCTGTTGTTTGGTCTGTAGAGTCGCCACCAACGAACTTACGAAAGAGTGGTGACGAGCAATGCAGTGATCGGCTTCCAGCCAACATTCAGCCGAAGAACATGGCGGAGGAATTCCAGATGTGCGATTGAGGAACATACCGTACGGGTCGCATTTGACAGCTACACAGTGCCCGTTGCATTGCCTATCACGGCCACCTCGTGGCGATACCGCGTTTCTCTTTGACTGTAGGGACGTGAGGAGCATGGTGAAGACCCAACAAGCGGATTTACGATGTAGATCCACACAATCCTCATGTACACATGAACAGTGATATTATACAACTACGCCTGATACTTAGCAAAGCCACGGATAAGACGGCCGAGACAAAGAACAAACAAGATCACTTGCCCGGCTTCCTTGCCCGATGAGTTGTGGACGAGTGCTTCTGCCATTCCTGGAAAACCTTATCCGTATTCGAATAGATGACGGGATTCGGTAAAGCCTTGATGATGTCTGCAAGCTTGCCCTCGAATACCGATGAATCCTCCCGAGCTTTTACAGAATAGTCCTTGGCCAGGTTGACGATCGCCATGACAGCTAGTGAAGCGTAGCTTTGCTGTTCGTAATACGGCGATGTCGGCCGAACGCCTTTCTTCAGAATGCTATGTGTATGTGAAAACTGCGAGTGGGAAAGCGGAGTAAAGTCTTCTCCTTGGACCGCCCGTAGGAGAATGTGCACAAACTCGTGGCCTTCTTTCAAATGCGAGTTGAGGAACCGACGTCGATCCTTGAGACTGCCGAATTTTGACTTGAATGCCCAGCCTTCCAATACACTCGACAATGTTGTAGGCTGAGATTGGGCTCACAAGTCAACGACGGAGCACGTATACAACAAACAGATAATTTGACTTACAGCATCAGGATCAATGATCTCCAACTTCTTCCTCCATCGCCAGTTCTCTTCAGCGTTGTCAGAAGTATCCCGAGACCTGATGGAACTGATCCAGTCTTCCAACTGGCCAGACTTCACCCATTTTGGCTCACTCAAGCGGTTCCTCAGATCGAGGAATGCTGTCAGTTCAATTACTTCTTCAGTTTCGGAACTCGCAAGCATATCGAGCGGAGGAAACGTCGGGACGTCCTCTCCCGAGACCGCAGCCGACGAAGAAGATCCCAGCCCGAAAACATTGACCTCCTCGTTCAAAGCCTCCAACTGTGTTCAGAAATAGCAGAGCGCAAACCAGAGTAAATCACGTCTGCACTGATTAACGGGCCCAAAGCTTCGAAACGCACCAGAATCCCCTTCAGTGGTGACTTTGGCTTTGCAGTATCCTCCGTCGCTGCATCCTGCCCTTCTGCAGCCGTCACGTCAATCTCCGATTTGACCTCTTCCATCCCCGACTCTGCTCTCGACATAGCAACATTCATTTCGCCCGTCTTTTTCGCAAGGTTTTCGACTTGTTTCTCGTGCACAGCTTGCTTGAAACCTCCTATTCGAACCTTGATTATTCCGCGCTTTCTGTGGATTTTTACGTTGTCCACGATAGAAGCGTCCAGCACGATTCGTCGGGTTCCGTCCGCATACAGAATAGATATTCTATTCGGTGTTGGTACGGGAACATCCGACGAAGTGGGAGGCGCAGACGGGCTTCTTCGGAAGGGCCGGTCCGTCAGAGAATGGGCGAGAGGGCCCGAAGGTGTGACGGGTGGGTGCCGCGAACTTCTAGCACCATATGCCGCCGAAGCGTTTTCCGCAGACACCTGCAACGCAATCTTTTGGGCTTCCGTGAGAGCAGTGCTTGGTTCTTCATCGTCGATCTTTGCAGATTCGGTCTGTGAAGCTTGTCCCTCCTTTGTCTCCGTCGAATCTTCGACTGCAACCTCAGGAGCAGTAGCCGTCTCGGTAGCGCCTTCATCAACAGGATCTTCTGGCTTCTCGTCCGCCGTGGCGTCCGTTCCAGCATTCGGTCCCGCGCTACCTTCCTCTCCTTCCGCCGTCATCATCGAGACATCAGCGAGCTCCCCTCCTTCCGACGCTTCAACTTGGGTGCCGTCAGCAATCTCCGTATCATTCTGCTGGTCTTGGTTCTGATCTTCTTCGACTGCCTCGACTGCGGTCTTTTCTGGCGGATGGTCCTCGACGTGCAGATTCTCTTCCCCACCAAGGGCGTCTCCTTCGACGTCTGGGTGCCCTTCGTCATCTCCGGCCACGTCGTCGCCTCGCTCCGACTGGTTCTCCAGATGTTCGTCAATTCCTTGCCCCTCCTGCACCTCGGTCCTTTCAGGTACCTCCTCGTTGTACGCGGATTCGCCAACTTCGTCTTCCTCGAGCTCATCATCATGCTCCTCCCCTTCAGCCTCTACATCGGCGTTCTCATCGTGATCCGCCTGCTCGGCGATCTCATGTCCCTCCGATTTGCCAGCCAGATACGCCTTGATAGAGATACCTTCTCCCTGTTCAACAGGACTCGCAAAATAGATTCTGAAACGATTCTTTTCCGGCGCGGTTGCGGGTGTTGTTGTCGAATCGATAGTCCGGTTATTGGGTCCGTGAGTATTGCGCTTCTTGGCGATAATGCGCGCGTCATCCTCTGTTGAATACTCAGCCAGAGTTTCACGTATGCAGGTGAATAATACTCACCGGCATCAGGACTGCTCATTTTGGCCTTTCGCTTCTCGCCCCTTTTGTTTACGACCTCTTCGGCTAAGATGGTCAAACGAACGGGAATCAGCAGGTGTACCTGGCAGCGATAGACGACCCTCAAACTCACAAGTCTCAGCTCCATTCTCCGCCTTGACAGCGACGCCATCCGCCTGCTTTTTCACAACCGATTGAGCCACCTCCTTCGGGGACGATTCATCCTGAACCGGCTCCGGAAGCTGTGCTGCATCCGCCGTGACCTTTTCAGTCAAAGATCCAAGGATGTCTTCCACCTTGCCATTCGCCTCGGAATCCGCCTTCGCAGCGCTGTCGACAACTTCGGCCTTGGGCGCGTCTTCCGTCGTGGCTCGTTTCTTGGCTTTGGGCGCCGACTCGGATTTTACGGTGACCTTGATTTCTTCCTCCGGCTTGACTTGCTTGACGTCCTTCTTATCGTGGTCCGACTGATCGGCGTCACCTTGTTCGCCATTTTCATCAACATCACTGTCCGTCGAATCTCCATCTTCCTCAGTCTCGAGATCTCTTACGGCACCCCACTTCCATCCCAGTTGCTTGATCTCCAAACCGACGATTCTGAAATCCGTCATCGTTCTCTTGCGTGCTTCTTCTCGCGCAACTCGGGTCCTTTCTTCATGATACACCGATGCGGCTTCGTCATCTCCCGATCGTGCCTTGCCTGGCGTGGCACGCGAGAGACTCGGCGTCAAAAGTTGAGATCGTGACCTGCCTCCGGACGCTGATGGAGCTTTCGGTGGAACCTTTGACGAACCGGAACCGCTAGTATATTGTCTGTGATGGCCGAACGATTCACTTGGCCTCGATGAAGAATACCCTCCTCGACCGACTCCGCTTCCTCTCGGACCGCTCCTTGGCGCCCTTGGTGCTCCTGCGTTACTGGGACCACTGCTGGAACCCGGGATAAACTTGCTACCCCGCCCACGATAGTTCGACGATACCGAAGTCGAGGGGCCATGTCCAGCGCCACGAGTCGATCGTGAACTCCCACGCACACTCCCCGCATCAGACGAAGCGGCACCAAACGATCCTCCACATCCTCTACCGGTCCCCGGAACACCACGTGTCATACCGCTACTGGTGCTCATTCCCCGACCACGCGTCGACCCTCGCGGCGGACCATTCAGGCTTCCTCCTCTTGCACTACCGTCCTGCGAGCCACCGTATTCGCTAGGCGGACCATGTCGAGCGGACGAACCTCCTCCCATTCCCATTCCAGCAGGAGCAGACCGAGGCCCGGGTGGAGCCGGTGGACCTGCCATCGCTCCTGGTCCCGCGGAACGATTCGCTAGCGGAGGACCTTCCATCCGTGGTCGCTTTGCAGGTGGAAAGTTTCCGCCGGTGTTGACGCCATTTGCGCCATTCATTCCGGGTCCTGGTCCACCGGGACTTGGTCCAGGACCTCCAGGACGTCTGCCGCCCCTCGTTCCCTGATAGTTTCCTGCCGGGCGTCCGGTCGAGGGCGTCATCGGCGTCATGGGTCCCGCAGGTTGGATGCTGGAATACGGACCCGGGGCACCGTACGGCTGTTGTAATTGAGGTTGAGGTTGCATTTGGGCTTGAGGAGGTCGACTATAAGGTCGAACAGGACCAGCTACGGATGCCATATTCATTGCTTGTTGTGGTTGCTGATAAGCCGGCATAGCCTGCATTCCATAAACGATAGGTTGTTGAGCCGGAACTGCCGCTTGCTGAGCATACATCCCGGCGTATTGAGCTTGAGGCTGCATCCCCATCCCCATCGGTTGTGCACCGACTCCCTGCATCCCTACTCCGGCCATTTGATTCATTCCCATTCCATGCCCAGCATGACCCATGTTGATCCCCATGTTTCCTCCCATCGCAGGGTTCTGCGGACGTCCGTACATATGATTGGCAGCACCAGCCGCGCCCATATTCACGTTCATGTGATTACCGATCCCCATCGATCCCGGCCCAGGCATGTTTGCTCCGGGTCCATATCCGTAGTTCTGGTACGCATTGGCGGTTGCAGGCGCAGAGACGGGCGTCACAGCAGGCTGAGCAGGTTGCTGAATCATGCCCTGCGAAGCCTACAACCGCGATCAAGGTAAAATTGGTCCCAACTCGAGCTCCTATCGAGTCAGACTGAAATCACTGCTTACATAGTACTGATTCCATGCGGCTTGAACAGCTGCTGAATCATACTGAGGCTGAGGACCTGGTGGCAACGGAGGTGGGGGAGCCTGTGCTCCTCCTGATCGTTTGCTCATCGTTCGGCGGGAGGTTGTCCGCGGAGAAGAAGACGGGACCGCTGCGAGGTGGCGTTTCGGGTGAGGTCGGTGTGAGAGGCGCCGAGGAGTGTGTTCGTTGTGACTGGCAGACGATGGGCAACCCGGCCAGGCTGATAAAATGATACAATTCACAATCCATCAATGAAGGGCATATTAGGTAAGCCAACACACGGAGACCGTGCAGGCATCTCCGCCTGGCTTGCGTTTGCCACCACTCTAACCATGGAATGCTTTCTTGCACTCGGGTCACAAATCGCTACAGTTCACGGGTCGACGACGCCCATATATTCGTATACCATATGGCGGCACCATCCCCCGTACCTTTCCGCGATACAATACCACACCCAGCCACCCTACACCTGCCCAATCTGATCCATCCCCATAAAGTACTTTGAATATCCCCGCAGAAACACACTCATAGGTGGTCCAGCATCAGGAAGCGCACAAGACAGTGCCTCACGGTGCTCAAAGATGTGAATGCATCCTTGGTAGTGGAGGTATATTGCGACAACGATAGACAGGTGCCATATCTGCAATCCATAATCAGCTAAGATGCCCTACATGAAGTAGAATTGACATTCCCGGGAACATACCTGATGACTGTGTCCCACACAATCAAACCTGCCCGGCCACCTGCTTTCCGGAAAATGTGTAGCATAAAACACCAAGCCGAATATATAAGCCGCACAGGATGTCAGAATCGGCCCTGCCGATCAAGAAGATGAGTGAATATCGAGAAAACTGTCGTACTTGACTGGAACATACCTGCAAAGTGGAACATTGTGCCGAGACCATGCTGAAGCGCCAGATGGGTCAACGGAGCCAAGGCGATGAAACAGATCCCGAGGAAGAACACAATCCTCCAAGGCTACCCGAGGAAGCGCTTACGTTTAGCGAGATGCCTTCGAATAGAGTCGATGTTCATTATGGCTGACCTTGTTCTCTCTTTTGTTAAAGGATGGCTGAAAGGGTGCGATGCTTCCGGCAACAGCAGCTGCCAAGGTAGTCATCGAGTATATAAACAAGGTTTGGCCTTGGCAGTAGAATCTCGAGATTCGCAATTTCTGTCAGACCCTTAGCAACTGGCGAGCGCAACCCTGTACTTACCCGTTGTAATAGACAGTATGGATCGAGCACGATATCAACCCTGCCAGGCCATCAAGTCATAGTATCAGATCTCGCCAATAATGTTCCGCGAATTCCGCTTACAGGATATTCCGACGTCTGTCCAAAGTGTCAACACGATCAGTACTGATATCCAACCGACCTCCTCTGGCTTCAAGCTTACAATCAACACATGCGCCCCATTCAAAGAGCCCGCGTCGACTGCAACCGGAAAGCAAGTGCCATCCCGAACTACTAATCAGGCACGAGGCAGCAGCCAACAGGAATGCAAGTAGCGTGAGGGTATCCAGCGGTGCGGGATTTGATATCGGAGAATGCAGCATCGCATACTGTCGAGTATAAGAGACAGTGAATAAAGAGCCGCGAGTGGCGGATACTACATACCGGTATCACAAAGACCAATAAAACGACAGTTGGAATCAAGTGAGAGTGGATGTTCACTGCACGAACCAGTGACTGATCAGAGTGAAATCCAAGGGATCTCGAGGACCAAAGCTTGCCTGTTTCGTTGTGCCAGCCGAATAGAGACAGTATCAGAGGAATCGGTCCACTCTTAGCATCTAGGGGTATGAATCTAAGGCCTGAGAGTCAGTCTGTTGCCGCAACTCGGGGAAAGGGAAAATTCTCACCTATAACCAGTAATGATATACTCGTTGTTTTGCATCCACGGAGGAAGATCAAGAAACCCTATCAATTTTTTGCCGTTTTGAGATTTCCTCAGACCCTCTATGACGGCTGAACCGGTTGCCGCGACCGGGGGCATAGAGACCGCAGCCTCCGCCGGTCCAACCGGTTGTGGCTGTGTACGACCCCTGCGTGCCGGGGGAGCTTGCTCATTCGCGTACTCGACGTCACTTTCGTCTACCCCGGAGTCAGTCCTGCGACTTTTGGTAGAGGAAACCGATGCACTCCTTCTCCTCGCATGTTTCTCTCTTTCGAAAGCTTCTTGCGTGACCATATAGCTCTGATGCCGAGACAATGCCGCCCGAGGGGTCTTGTTCGGGAACAGATATTCCGGCTCCTCCTGTACTTCTTCTTCCAGATCGTCGTCGTCTGCTTCTTCGTCGTCCTCGAGATCGGTTGACCCAATCACTCCCTCGCTCACGGTCCTTCTCCTGTAGGGACGCTTCCTCACAAAGTGATGGTGTAAACCGAGAGCGTCGCCGTCTAGCTCCCGCAGGAAAGATTTCCCTTCCAGACCGTCGTTTGACCATGATTTCCGGTTGGACCTCTTGGCTCGGCCCATCGCCATCCGGGCTTGATACTCGTCCTCGTCTTCCCAGCCTAGCTTCTCCCATCCCGCCCAGTCTTCAGACGGCAACATCCCATGCACGAGTTGCATGATTCGACGTTTGTGCTCTTCCGTGAACGCCAACGCCGGACGCTTGGACAGGTTCATCCCGGCCTGCGACATTTGCGTGAGATCAGGCGGGGTCGGCAAATGCTCGTGAATAAACGAAAGCCTGGCGGGAAGGGAGGATAAGAATCCAGCCATCATGTTGGGAAGAGAGCCTTCCGCTGAGGCGTTTGTCAGGGACGCCAATCTCGTTAACGAAGGCCGTGACGGTATAGCGGGAACCGAGAGTGATGGGAGATACACGGTCGGCATCGAGGCAAGAACATCTGCGCGGATTGCAGACAGATGTGCGAGAAGCGCTTCAGGCGACGTCGAGAACGTCGCTGGAAGGATGGATTTTGTACCGGTCGAGAATCGACGGCGAAGTGCTTGCGAGCGTTTCCGAAGGTTGAGTCCGCTATAGCTACCCTCTTCAGCCTGATGATCCCCAACACTGGACGACCAGGACACACTTGATTCTTCCGCCGCAGCATCCTGGTACCATCCCGCAGTACCTGCGTCCGCCGAATGCGGTTGAGCTTGATTCATCTGCGAGAGCCGTTCCTTGACGATTAGCTCTGCTTCTTGCAAGTATCCCAAGATTGCATCCCGGAGCGAAGCCACCGAAAGAGCAGGCGTCGTCGAGATCTGCAGATCCAGTGCCTGTAGCTGCTGCGAGAACGAAAGCTCGTTCTCGAAATCTCGTGGTGACGCATGTTGAAGGGTCGGGCCATCGGATTCGGTACTCAAGCCCTTCGCCAGTGTTTTCGTGGACCTGTGTTCTGACGCCATCGAGAGTGAAGCAACCAGATGCGAAGGCTGGGTTTGGCGAACGTGTGCTCCGAAATGTGAAGTTGTACTCCAACGCGAATCGGGAATGAGTGTTCTCGAGCAGGAAATCGCTAGAATCTGTTGGGTATAATGGAAGCCGCTGTCTGGTTGAAGATACTATGCCGCACGCACTATGGTGAACCTCACACCAACCCTTCAAGGGAAAGTGCATTCAGGTGGAGCGGATACTCAGAACGATCGACCTCTTTTGTTGACTTTGTCGAGGCAACCGGTAATAAGCGGCAGATTAACTGGCAGATTGGGCCGTACAATGTGAACCGTATATTCCGGATTGTTGAAGCTACTCTCTTGTCCGACTGGCGACATATGAAAGCTCTATGGCAGTCGTTCCTGCTTGATTTGCCATTGTTTTATTACATTGTGTGTGGCTCACACATCCTACCAGCGCAACCATTCCCCATACATGTTGGGCCTCTCCGACCGAAGATACGCTTCGAACGACCTCTTCAAAACCGTCGCCCACGAAAGATCCTGTTCATCCTCGTCTCCAACCTCTTCCAGCAGATCTTTACCGTCGGTGACCGTGCGCAGATCCAGCTCTGTGGCCTCTGGGTGCTTTTCCATATACTTTGCAACCGCTGCTGCTTCTCGTAATGTCCGTTCGCCTTTGATGAATCTAGGGCCGAGATCCGGCCAATTCCTTGAGGGATCAAAAGGCAGCCACCTGAAAGAAAAACATTGTTTGTCAGCATTTTACCACCGAGGGTAAGATCCACCCTGGCGCGAATGCAGACTCACCAAAAGTTGTGGAAATGATATGAAAAGGCACCGCGGAAGAAGGCGTCGAAACCAAGGGGATGCGGGCCAGATGCCGAGAACCGGTTGTTGGAGAACAATTCACTGAATCTATATGTCCAACGGGTCAGCAAGCGAGTCATGGAAGCAGCAGGAACCATGAACATACTCTGGGAAATACGGGAACGGAGGTCGATCGCGCTGGTACTTTTCGAAATTCAGCCACGCAGGATCGAACAATGCGTCGGGAATTCGGAACAACAATCGGTCGAGATCGGCATCCTTGAGATACTTCGAGACCGTCATAGGGTGGAAGTCGAGACCATTCTCCAGTGCCGTCTTGAAAAGGAACGATCCCAGAGCGGATCCCTTGTGTAACTTGAGTACGGCGGTGTTATACTTTTGATGGAACGACCACCGATAAGCGAATTGACCATGCCAGTTCCATAACTCCTCCCAATCACGGAGGAACATGGTATCGGCATCGAGATAAATTCCGCCATATCGATAAGTGAGAATAAATCTCGCCATGTCGGACAAGATGACAGAAAGTCTGTCATAATCGCTTTCCGAGGTTGAGCCGACTTTTTCGAAAAGACCACCCTTGTTTTTCTTCAGGACCGGCGCGGGAGCGGGCGTTGACTTCTCCACGTCCTTTTTCTTCTCCACGATGACAACGCCCTCCGAGTCCAAAAGTGTCCTTTCCTCTCCACCGGTCAGCTTTGTCGTATTTGAGTTCGCGTCGGCATCGATATCTCGTTCTGCAAACGGTACACGCTCGGTAGGAGGGATCGCCTGATCTTGCGGCGCACCATATGTGTTACCTCCAGAATTGAAGATTGGCATCGACCGCCAATGTTCCCTGACCTCTGGTATGCCATCCAACTGTTCCGTCGTGTTCCACATCTTGAATTTGACGACTTCCCGGAACTTGGCATGAAGGAAGGGAGCAGACCAGGGGTTGACCGCCAGTGATTCGTACATTTCCTTTCGAGCCGAAGGGTTCGGTACAGCAGCAGCTGGGCCAGGATTGATCCACACCCAGAATTGCGGTCGACAAACTGTTGTCCGTTGATTCCATTCGTCATCCGTGAGGTGCAGGCCGAGATTCTGGGTGAACAAGAATGACATGACAGCCATGTACGGCTTGTCCGTGAAAGGACCAGCCCAGAACATATGGAAGATCCTCGGATGCTTGGGATCGCAGGGACTATCCGGCTTGTACAGATTTTCTGATGGTTGCAGCGGTGTGGGCAATTTCAGCGGTTCACGAGAAAGCGAGTGCTCCACGCGCTCTTCTATCAGTGCTTGCGGCGACACCTTTTCATCTGCGACGGGACCGAGCATGAGTCGAGCGAGGTTGCTGGGATTCAAAGAACGGGGTTTGGGGGCGGTCGCAGGGTCTTCTGTGAACGATTGTTGATATTGCGTGAGGTTCGACCGTCTGAACCGCCTGCCGTTGTCGAGATGTCCACCAATGCGCAAGTATTCCAAGCAATCTCGAACGTACTACAAGTCAGATCAAAGAATGCATGAACATCAGTCCCCCCGCGATGGCATGGCAAGGTAAACAGAGTCAAAACGCACCTTGTTTGTACTGAAATCGCACTTTTCCAAAGTCTTGTCCAAGTCTAGTATACTGCCGCGGAGGGGTCGAGGGGCATAGGCTGCGCCTACTTCTATGCCATGTTGCACCTGTTGCTGGTGGTTCTGAGATGATGGATGATTTTGACGTTCCCACGGCGGGGATGCCTTGTTTTCGATAGGAAGGTAGAATCGCTCAGGACCTATTCCGATCAAATTGGTTCTTCCTAGAGTTTGAGATAGCTTTTGTTGGTACCCCACAGCAGGTTCTGGTGTTGTAGGAGGCTGGAGAAGCGAGCCAGGCACAGCTGGGTTGTAGACAGTAGCTGGTAATGGTACGCCATCAGGTACTAAACGCAGTTCACCAGATTAGACAGTCTTCATCGCGTAACCTGCGTCAATACGATGCTCACCTGGCTTTATTGATGGATGATGACCGCTGATGATTTCCCATTCCCATATTCTTGCTACTTCCTCTTTCGTCAACACGAGCGTACTTGGATCCTGGAACGGATTCGGCGGCGACCAGTTTGACTCCCCGTCCGCAACTCTCCGCAAAATGACAAAGAGAATGACAGCTCCAATAAAGGTGAAGACCGTCAAGAGCAGCCGAATAGGCGTCAACCGCCGCATGCCCGGAATGCGGTTCCATATCACCGGAGGAATTGGCAGATATACTCTAACGTGACTCGTGCCTCTTGAATCGGAAACGTGCCCATGGAATCCGTTCGACAGTGATGCCATGTCTCCATCTCCTCGACCGGAACTTCTCCTCCACGACGGGATAGGAATGTAAAGAACGGTGAACCATCCTGATATTGATGATGCCGTGGCTATCGGCGAGGTCAAGGACGACTTTCTCGAATGCGAGTAGGCGAATTTTTCGTGGAGCGCATCCGAGTTTGCCAGTGGTAATGGTGAGCGGCGTGATTTGTTGCCTGTCATCGCTGAAAGCGGCCTCTTGTTCTGGCCAAAGAGCGACATCTTTGCAAAGATGTGCGGCTGATTGATGAGCTACGGAAAGGCGGGGGCGGAGCAGGAATAAGGGGTGATTCCTGTCCTTCCGATCGTAGGGTCCACCTTGACGACACTGTCTCGCTGTAAGCTGTTTTCCGATAAGAACGAGATCAGGTCTCGAAAGATGGTGATATTGTTGTTTGTGCTGCAGAAACAGGATGATCTCCCCTTTCGCGACTGCGTCGATCACCCCTCCGAGAATGTCGGCGGAAGCGGGTGCGATTCCGCGTGGGTTCTGTGGGTGCGGAGAATTGGCCAGCCGCGAACAGACGTATGTGCCAGGGGAGTGATATGTCTTCAGGAAGAGGCTACGAAAAGGCACTTCGTTACCTGCTGGTGCTTGAGTTCTCTGAGATGTAGAGCTCGTCGAACTCGCACCAGAAGGGTTCTTGTAAGTTGATGACATGTGAACTCAAGAATGCAAGCGCGCGCTTGGCGTTCGTAAAACGGCATAATACATTGGTCAAGGGGTGGCTTGTTTAAAGCTATTCCGCAGCAAGTAGTGGGGGAGGGATGGCGATAGCAGAGGCGATGGAAGAACCCGGTATCGTCGACAGGATGCGTGGCAAAACGGACCAGCTCTATCTTGAATCGAGAATTCATATACGCTCGTTCGTTGTACAGCTCTATATTCCGCGACTGCAACCGCGCGTTGGTTTATAGAATAGTAATGCTGTCTGTGCCGATCTGATGTTGATTCTATGGCCATGCCCTCCATTCCGCGTCCTGCCATGACGAGTCGAAAGGTTTGATGGATGTCACGATCTTCGCTCCCTCAGCTGTACGGAGAAGTTGGGAGCGTTATTGACGAGACCGAAGGAAAAAGGTTCGAAGAGCGAAAACGAAAACTACACCGAAAGACGCGACGATGCTCCTGGACAACAGCATAACATGTCGCTGCCAGCTCGATGGATGGAGTCGGAAATCGGATGTTCGTCCCGAATGCTTGACAAGTCGATACCATGAAGCCTGAATGCCTATACGTCTGGGTGAAGAAAAAGGAGAGCAAAAGCGCTTCAGCGCTCGATGCCGCATCTAGGGGTCTTGATAGCATAAAGACACACCTTCCCAACCACTGAGATACCCAGTCGAGACAGTGAATCAGTACTCAGGGACGGGATCCAGGGAGGGGATAGACTACTTACCCAGCATGTAAAGCGTACGTCGCCTCTCCTTCAGGACAGTCAGGTGAGTCGACCTAGCAGGTGATGATAGTCAGTCGCACGGTAATGGCCTTTTGGCTCCTAGCCCTGATGGACTTGCTAGTTTCGCGATACGTTCCTCTCCTCTTCCCTTTCGGAGTTGGATTCGAGTGGCGGACCTATTCGCCGATAAAAAGATTAGCGAAAGCGTCGAATCATCTTTGTTAGCAAAGACTTACGCGTGAGCGAGTACATGGCCTCTAAAGGTCCCATGGAAATTGAAGGTGCACGGCGAAAGGGATCAGCATGGACATATGGATGGGAAATTCACTAATCTGACTGAAAGCCGTGTCACTTACCCGATAGGTTTCGCAGAAGACGCAGCGGCGAACATAGCAGCGGCGCCTGGATCAGCTTGAACCTAAAGAAGGGAGACGCCGGAAGAAATGTCAGTCCGCTGCAAAGCTTTGCTAAAATCAACTCCACTTCGATGCAACACTTACTTGGTTTGTCATCAGAACTGCGATGTTCTATCGGGATACCAGCCGAAAGATGTGAGCGATAAGCGCGGATAACGAAGAAGTGGCCGAACGTATACTGACAAACTCTTCCGCAACTTTAGCGAGACGAGAGAGGAACTGGTTCAATTTCTGACCGGGGAAGGTTTGTGAATCAGTGCGTGGCGAAAGACATACATACGCATCTCAAGCTTACCTGTTGCCTTTCACTCAGTTCGCCTCGGCCAGTATAATCAGAACGGAACAGATTCATCACGCTGTCGACAATCAAGAGCTTGTACGATCGGTCATCGACGAATCTGAAACGGCAGATGTAAGCTACCTCAGCGTGGCTCCTAATAACAAAGACTTACCGCTGGGCGAGTTCTGTCAACATATCGCATTGCATTTCCCTAAAGCGATGACCCAAGTTTGATTGACCCATCAAAAAGGGGAGCTTGGCATTTCGCCAGAAATAAGATCTCACGAGCTCCAAGCACGTCCGCACACAACGTTCCTAATGAGTCGAGGCTCAGTTCACGCTCCCTCTTGTATCTCCGGAGAACCACTTACTCTGCCACAGTCTTTGCATCAACACCAAACCTCTCAGCAATCGCCTTGACTCTATCCGGTCGGAAAGTTCCTTCAGTGTCTATGTACGCGACTTTTCCGCTTGCGCCTCCCATGTCCATCGGTAGCTGAGTAGTCACGCAGAGGGTGTGACACAGTTGCGTCTGCGGAAAGGCAAACGAAAGCCGAGTCAGCTCTAATCAGAATAAAAAATCTGGTAGTGATTGAATAGGCCCACCTTTCCGGTTCGAAATTCTCCATATACCTCGGTCAAGCTCTGAGTCTGAATACCGCCTAGTAACAGTTGGTTTATGAGCCTTCGGGAAGTCATTGCTACTAAGCAGGTAAAGAAAATATACTGACCACCCAAAATCTAACGCGAGTTACGGCGGACGAAAGCCAAACATTAACCTATCGCTCTCGGTCGCGGCTCGCGACTAACCTTCCGACAAACAGAAACTTACTGCATCGACAGCCTTCGAACCCGTAGTGATAAAGCATACATTCTGATAGGTTGTCCATTGGTGAGATCGATCCAGTAATTAGCGTAGGAACGTGTAACTGCTTACTTCTCGCTTGATTGATATCTCGGCTGCGGTGGCGAACGTGGGAGGCTATGATGGAATAACAAGGAGTCATCGAACACGCATCCGACAATAAAGCAGTCTCAGAAGACGGACGAGCATTCTGATACAGATTTCCTGGAAGTAGGGCGGATCAGCTATCACGCCGTTTAGAGTCATGCAGAGACGAAGAATTCACCTTGAGTTTCTCAACCTTTGCCTGAGAGCGAAAGCCGAATGGTCGAGCGCGAATCAGTATGGTCATCCAGAATTTCGATGGGCTCGTTCCCGGTACTAACCTCTGACAATCCCTGAAATATGCAGTACGGGGTTAGCAGAGCGTTCCGATTCTGTCAAACAGAAGTGATTACGAAAACGAGCTCACCTTGATCTTCAGCAAATTCTTCCTGGTCGTTTGAGCGACTCCGAGGATTGTCACGATCCCAGCAGCCTTCAACTTGACAATGTCGTTCACGTTGATGCCCTATCGGTCATCGGTTAGAGCACAGAGGAGATTGTCGTTCGAGGAGCAAAGCGCAGATCACCAGACGAGGGAGAGATGGAGAGAAAGGACAAGCAGATCAGAATCCTCTAGCGCTGTCCAGTGCGATATCGCGAACGCACATGTTGTTGCAACTCGTCGACGGACTGACCCACGTTTGGATAGGAACGATCATGAGTATCTGCCTCCGAAACATGATCAAGGAAAAGCGACACATACTTCGAAGTTCACCATCAGCTCCTGTCAACGACGAAAGAGAGGGATTCAGCATTCCATTGAAGCTGTGGCGAACACTCTGTTGGTATACTCACCTCATCACCTTGATCTTGTCCTTCAGACATTGTGTCGGGAGAGTTCGTCTCCGATGGATTTTTGATAGATGGTCAAAGACTGGATGAATGACGAGCCAGCAGCGAGAATATAGAGGTCGGAACGATGAAAGCTCAAATCGCACAAGGTTGAAGTTGAAGTAGTAAAGGGCATTTCTCTCGGAGTGACTTGATATATACTCCCATCACCCTGCCTGCTTCCCTCCCAGTTTGGCCGTTCCAGCTTGGGCCGTCCCAGCTTTCCAGAGTCGAATAGGAGAAAGTATTAGCGATCGTCGCTGTGATGGGCAACCCGACCTGAAACGTTTCAAGAAATCTATTGTCTAAATAGACAAGCCATGTCCGCTTACTGCGTACAATGATAACAGGTATACACTACATCCTCGCTAGGATTAGATACATGATATACTACAATCTGAGCCAAGTCGTCCTGAAACCTTCTATCTGTAAAGGTCTAGAACCTCTGCTTCAACCGAGCACCGACGCTTCTCAGATGGGCATAAACTTTGCCTGTATAGTAAAGGAGCCAATGTCAGAGACGGTTAACAGCGAGTATATATACGTACCTGGAGGAGATCCCAAGATCAGCGAGACGATTGCATCTCGTGCAATCCTGATATTCTGCACCGATCCAAGAATATGAATATGCCTGCAGGAAAAGCGGTTAGTGATCGCACGTTGCGACACCCACAGGCAACATCTCTACTCACGTATCAGCCAAGACTATACGTGTTCGACTAGCATTCTCGATCGTAAACTTTGTCTTTCCGTCCTGTCCCGCGATTCGACCGATAGCTCGAGACAGATGATCTCCGTGTAGCGTCTTGACGTCTTTGATCTCAAAAGAATCGAGGTAGAGATCTTCCAGACGGAGAATGGCAAGTGCGTCCTGCGAAAACAGCGAAGGATCAGCAGCGGTTCTGGGTCAACCGAAAACAGGTGACTCGCTCACCTTTACGTCGAAACCCAACGAAAAGGCCTTTACGAAATCCGCCCCCTTCTGGATGGCGCCCTGGTCTGGGGTATGTTTCGATGTCTAGAGCGGAGGGCGGGTACATGATCAGTTTTGCGTTCTGATAGCAAAATATTTCCTTCCACGGGCGGGACACTTTCGTCCCTATCCGCCATAACACTCACCTTCAACTCAACCTGCCTCTTCCTCACATTCATCCTCACCATCAACCCCATCACCTCCACCAACGGCCCATACACATTCACCCACTCCCTCTTCAACGGCGTCATCCTATGCGGCGGGATCGTAATCTTCCGCGTCTCGGGACGCAAAAGCGCCTTGTTCTGCGCCGTCTGTGATATCGGTTCGAATCCTGATCCGGAAGCCGTGGTGGTGGCTTTGAGGACGGGTGTGGGTTTTGTGGTGTCGGCTTGGATGATGCGACGTGCGGCAGCTTGCGAGTCGTCGAGGAGCATGTCGGCGTCGTCGTCTTCTTGCATGGCTTCGGCATCGCCACCCGGTGCCTTTGTCTCCCAGCCAGAGGCGTCATCCATATCCTCGTCTCCTGCGTTTGCGGCCTCCTCCACAACGTCATCCTCCTCCTGTCCCAATCCAGCTCGATCCGTCGACTCATCATCTTCGATCTTGGATTTCCCCTTGGTAGACTTTCCACCGACAATGGCCTTTTTCGCAGACTTTTTCGACGATTTCTTCTCGTTGGTTACCAGAGATGCGGGAGGGACCAGTTCGCCTGCGGTCGTGGAAGGTCCGGCATCGATGAGGGATTGCAGAGCTTTGGCTCTGTGGGATCGTGACATTGCGTGGATCAGTGTGGCGGTACGCTTTCACTTGTAGCAGTTGTAGATGTGAGCGGTGCGTTGTAAGACTGTCGTACTTGGGTGTGTTGATGTCCACAAGTTCCTCCTGATCGACGTCAACCACGCATCGAGGACGAGTTGACAGTGTCTTGCCTCGACCAAAAAAATCGTCTTGCGGATGCAAAGTGCGAAATAGCGAGTTTGGTCCGGGCGCCGACGGCGTTGACCGCGCGGGCAGCGTCGCGTTGTCTGAATGAGATTTCGTTTCTTCAGCGTTGTGAACAAGTATGCAAGTATGAGGTGGGTACCGGAAACCTTGTCTCGCCGCCTCCAACACACTTGGTCCCAATCCACACTCATTGTGGTAGCCAAACTCTCTCCAGTATCAAAACCCATCTCCTGCCGCCCAACCTCCAATCGCCGGAACCGGCACTGAAACCAATGGACCAACGCACGCACACCATGCCCTCCTCAACCACATACCGTCCAATGACGATAATCGTCGCAGCAACCATGAAGAACGGAATCGGCGTCCACGGCGGCCTCCCATGGCGTCTTCCCGGAGAAATGAAGTACTTCGCTCGAGGTGTGTTTCTTTCCCTGGCCTCAGCTCCAGACCCGTACTGACTGACGGCATGTGTTGCGTGCGGGGACAGTGACTACCGGAGAGAACCTTCCGACCGAGGCGCAGAATGCGGTGATTATGGGTCGGAAGACGTGGGATGGGATTCCGGATAGGTTTCGACCGTTGAAAGGACGGCGGAATCTAGTGATTTCGCGGAATCCGGAGGGAATGGAGATGTACGTATCTGTGTTGGCGTGTGCGAGGCCGGTGTTGAAGGGTGTTATCCTTATAGTCCGACGACAACAGCAGAGACCTCGAAGCACGCCTCGGTCGCAGAAGCTCTATCTTCCCTACCGCAACGTTACGAAAGACCATCACCATCCGCCTCCTCGGGAACCGGCACCGACCGATCCAATAGAATATTCCTCATCGGTGGCTCCCAGATATACTCTCAATGCCTCGAAGAACCCACCACCGATCATCCACTCGTGGATCGGATCCTTCTAACCCGCGTCCTCGAACCGGGATTCGACGAATGTGATGTTTTCTTGCCGGACTTTGCAGCTTACAAAGGCGGGTCGGGTGAGGGAAAGATGTGGAGACGGACGGGGCATGGGGAGTTGGTGGATTGGATTGGGTGGGATGTGCCGCAGGGTGTGGTGGAGGAGAAGGGTGTAAAGTATCGGTATGAGATGTGGGTGAGGTCTTAGAGCACTATATGGCATGTGCATGGGAACCGTTGGCATCCTCGTGTAGGAATGACGCAGACAAGCGTGAGAGTATGCATCGAGTGACCGGTCTCGATCATGATGTCGCACAAAGACGTGAAAGCAGCCACAGCCAGAAACGATATACGGCCAATATAGCACCACGGCCAAAGACGGCCAGAATGTCCGCGGACCAAAAGACGGAATGCGGATGCAAAAGAGAAGGTCTGGGGCGTGGACTGGCGTGAGTGAGGTGATAAATATCGGATAGAGGGGAAGGAGCGTTTCAGGTTTCAGGTTCCATGTGCCAAGTTCACGCCCTGGTCGATCCTTTCCATCATGGACTCCGTCAAGCAACTCGTCGCACAGTCCGGTCTCGTCGACCTCGCGTACCTCAACTCCGCCGAAGGCGAGATGTACCTCCAGATCGCAGTCGCCTCGGTCGCCGTCGGCCTCGCGCTCGCTCTCTACCTAGGTGCGCATTCCTTCCCCCAAATCCATACCCTTCACTCACCCCGAACCGCTGTAGGAACGGCCTCGGTCTCTGCTCCCAAAAAGATCCTCGAGTCGCCCGAATTGACGCTCAGTACTACGGAACCGCACGCGATGTTGCCGACGATCACCGACTGGCACCGTATGCAGCTCGTTGACAAGACTGCGCTTTCGCACAATACCAACCTCTACAAGTTTGAGATCCCCCGACCTACGGGCCACGTCAAGGGGATCCATCCAGAACCCGTACTCGGCCTGCCGATCGGTCAACACATCTCCGTTAGTGCAGAGATTGACGGCAAGAACATCGTGAGGAGTTACACGCCGACGACATTGGACGGTGAAGACCCCGGACGATTCCACTTGCTCATCAAGGCCTACGAAGAGGGAAACATTTCTCGCTACCTCAGCTTGTTGACCGTCGGACAAGAGGTCAAGATCAAGGGCCCGAAGGGTAAATTCACCTACACCCGTGAACTGGCCGATCACTTTTTGATGATTGCCGGTGGAACGGGAATCACGCCAATGTACCAGATCATCAAGGCTAGTTTGGCGGATGAGAGTGATGAGACCAAGATGAGGTTGATTTACGCCAATGTGAATGAGGATGATATTCGTGAGTCGGTCGCTGCGACGGGCTCTGCTTCCCCCTTGTTGACTCTCGATCCGCTCCACCAGTCTTGCGCGAGGAACTCGACGACCTCCAAGCCAGCTCCAACGGCCGTTTCCAAGTCTACGTACGTTCCCCCCACACACCAGCCCTACCCCGACTAACCCCCTTCCCCCCAGTACGTCCTCAACAACCCCCCTGCAGGCTGGACCGGCGGCCAAGGCTTCATCACCCGCCAAATGATCGAAGCACACATGCCCGCCGGAGGCGTCGACGCACGCGGCAAGGTCCTGATGTGTGGTCCCCCGCCGATGATGGGTGCCATGAAGGGCCATTTGGAGGCGATTGGGTATCCGAAGCCGAATACGATTAGCAAGGTTGAGGATCAGGTGTTCCTCTTCTAAATGGGAGGTGGCGCAACGTGATTGTCGGAGGAACGGTGCGGCGGGAGGGATAGATGTTTGGTGATGATTTGCTGTTACGGCGTCCTGTAGCATTTCTAGAGCATCCTTCTGCATGACAAAACGATTAGAGAATAGAGCCCCCGGTGACTTGCTCTCCGTGTGTCATGAGCTCTTTTCGGAGTGATCACCTCTGTTTTGCGATACGTGTCCCGAGAGGCTGTCCGCAACGACAGCTTGAGCGTTCTTCTGTAAGGAAGGGCGCAGCCTCCGCCGTGCGATCCAAGCCCTCGAGTTCCCCTTGTATCATTCAGCAACGAAGTATTACCACGCCCCAAAGTCTTCACATACTGCATCTTCCAGGATCCACCAGGATCTAGTGCTCCACGACCATGCGACCTCACGCCTCGCACGAGACAGCCTCCTCGTATGACATGTGGTACCTGATGTACATGATCACACATGGACATGACAAGACATCCCATCTACCTGTATAACAAATACATGGCACCCTTTTCCGCTACCCATCCCCTAAACAGTAGCAAAGCTCTTGACCAACCCCTTCCCGGCCTCTGCTGCCAGACCCTTGGCGGCATTATCAACCGCACCAAGACACAACATCAAATCGAGCCTACTCGGATCCGTAACTCGTTTACCAACGGGCTCCGCCACATCCGGCAACGGCGCCAACCCCTGTTTCTTCCTGAGCTCGTTTTCATCCAGTCGAGCCTGCACAAGTTGCTCATGACGTGCCTTTTCACGTCCGACTTGACGGAGCTGGTATGCGAGCGCGTTGTGTTCCTGCGATAGGTTGGCGAGGGATGCGAGTGTGTTGGAGAGCGCGGTGGGGAGGGTGTTGGATGTGGATGTTTGGAAGGGGAGTGTGGTTGGGCTTGTGGTTCCGCCGAGGGGGGATGCGGTGAGTGCGCTGATGGGGGTTGTGGCGCTCGTGTTTGCGGGGGCAGAGAGCGTGGAGAAGAGCGCGTTGAGGAGGGCGGGAGATTTTGTTCGGATTGGTAAAGGGGTGAGCATGGTGCTGGGCGTCAGTCGGTGTTCGATCAGGCTGCGGGGCAAGGGTTAGAAGAGGGCACCGTTATGAGGACGACAAGGACGCACCTGGCCGTGTCGAATCGCTGTTTCCGCAAAGCAGCGGTGAAGCCCTCGGAAAACTTGAACGCCTTGACCTGAACATCGCCGGACGCGCCTCGAGATGCGTCTGCAAACAAAGGGCTGAGCACGGCACAATCTTCTATGCCGGACGCGACTCACCATGAACAAGCAAAACCGCCCTTCCACCCGCTCCCTGCTTTCCATCACTCGTCAACCCCGTCCCCCTCGACCCCGCCAACTTTTCAACCCCAGCCATGGCCTCGATGACATTCTTGATCAACCATCCTGATCCACCGAGCAAGCCTCCGACGCCGCCCGTGTCCTTTCCGCCTGCCTGAGAAGATTGGGAGGGGTTGAACGATGGGTCTGTGAGTGTGGAGAAGAGGGTGGGGGTGTGGGTTGTGAGGTAGATGCCGATCGGGTTGTCGATGATGGATACGTCTTGAAGATGACGAAGGACGGTAGACGCGTACGAGGCTGGGTAAAAAAGTCGTCAGCTCGAGCCTCCGAGACGACCTGATCCTTGTACACACTTTCGCTCTTGTCACCACCAAACAGCGCACCAACGCCATTCGCTCCCAACCCAGTCGGAAGCGCAAAACAATCCGCAATCTCGGCAGTTCCCGACAAGTCGAGACCGAGCAGGACACCCATTGCGTCTGTTGGTGCGTGGGTGGTTTCTCTGTCGTTGCGGTGGTGGGAAGCCGAGGCGGTGTGCACGGCGACGGGGGAAGGATCGGTAGAATGCTTGAGGATCTTCAAGAGGGCCTGCATACCGAAAGGAGGGTCAGTCTTCCGCGCAAATGGAATCTCTCGCCGCGGCTCACGGTTCCATTCAACTCGACATCATTGATCGGCAACTCCCCCTCAACATCCAACGCCTCTTCATACCTCGCCGGAATATGTCCAGCCTGTGCGCCAGCTGCCCGTCGTGCGGCCGCAGCCTGCTGTTGCTGCTGAGCGGCGGTGGTGGGAGCTGTTGCTGCGGGGGCGGGTTGAAGGCCCGCGAGGGTTGCTGCCATGGACGACATGATGTGTGGTAGGTACGAGGTGGTATACGTCTAAACTGCAACGACAGCGCAGAACTAGGTGATCAAGTTGAAGTCATCTACCGCGCCAGGTCTTTTTGGTGCGCTTATAGGAAGCGCGGGTGCCGGGGCGGACATGGTGTGCAGTCTCCGCCTGGTTCCTGCCCTAAGCTGCTACTCAAGCGACTGGAAGCACTATGTCATAACACTACAAGCTGACATCTCTTGGTCAGTTCGCCTCATACCACCTCCTGGACTATGTGCCTGCTGAAACCGCCGTATGAGAAATGACATCGCTATCGATGGAGCGAAGTCCATAGCTCGTATTCCGCCACCAGTCATCCGCAAGCACACAGACGACACAGAATGAATCCCAAAATCACCCTCGTGCTCGCCAAGATGAGACCTGCAGTTCTCTTGCAATATTCCTGACGGTCTGAGCCCTGCATCAATCGCTCGAAGGCTGCTCGAGATGAGAATCCAAGCATCGATTCCATGCCGACCCGTCACGGCGTCACGTGATGGCTGTTGATCGACCATCTACTGTTGCAACTACGAGTGTCACCATACTTGTCCCGCTCTCCTGCTGTCTGTATCGCTTTCTTCCCCTCATCAGCAAGCACCATGTACGCGTCCCCCCAAACGCTCATCTACGACCCAACAGACCCCGACGCATGCAGCGCCGACATCTACAGCCCTTCCGATCCCCCGAACGGGCCACGAGATCTTCTAATCTTCATACACGGCGGAGCATGGCGGACGTACGTACCGTCCCTCTCATCTCGATACTCACTGGGAATACGAGATAGTGACCTCCCCTTGTCGGCTTCCGTAGTGGTGATAAATCAGACCACGGGGATATTCCGGACCTGCTGTCCCGTGCAGCGCAGCATCAGGCAACGGCCCTTCCGACGCTCGTAATACCAAACTACCGCCTCTCCGCACATCCGGACCACCCGACCCGCCGCGCCGTCGTTCATCCCACGCACATCGGCGACATCGCTCGCTGCCTGCAGCACCTCGTGCAGCGATGGGACGCATGGTCGGAAGTAGGACAAGTGATGATCGTCGGACATTCATGTGGGGCCCATATCCTTTCCCATCTGACGTTTGGGCTTCCCGCCCTACCGGCATGCGAAGACGCTCCTTCAATCCGTTCAGCCATTACGACCTTGATGGGAAAAACGACCGCTCTGGCCTTTCTGGATGGGATCTACTCACTCTCGACCCTGATCGACGAGTACCCGACGTATCGGTTCTTCGTAGATGCCGCGTTCGGGACGGACGGCCGAGGGTTATGGGAAGGAGGGGATGTCTTCAACCCGCGTGATGGCGCAGTGCAGATCGTCCCGGAGGAAACGAGACGTGTGCGGAAGATCGTGGTGGCGCATGCGACGGAGGATGAGTTGCTTACACCCGCGCAGGGAAAGTTGTGGGTCGATTATTTGAGACGTGTAGGGTTGGGAGATGTGGTGGAATGGGATGAGACGACGTTGAAGGGCACTCATGATGGTTGTTTGCATCATGATGGGTTTGGCGAGCTGCTGTACAAGCTGGTAGAATAACGAATACCGCGTCATGGCCATGCATCTTTCTTGCTTTCCACGATCTATCTTGTACATCGCTGAGCCCATCAACCTCCTCTGCTTCATCGAGATCACGCCTCCTCTCCATCCTCGTCCTCTTCGAGCTGTCCCACCTCATACTCGGCTGAAACATCAAACCTCGACCCCTCGGCCGAATTACTCAAATACTTGACAAACTTCATCACCCCCGGATCCCGCAGCACGAGCAGCAAGCAGTTAAAGTTTGGATGCAGCGACAACAACGGTCCATCATCCTCGTCCTCGTCATCCGTGTCAAAGTCGCCATCAGAGAGCTGAGATTCGTCGAATTCGAGCTCGACGCCACCCATGCTGATCGTTGGTTTGCTCTTGGCGTCGGTGGAAGCTCCATTGACGGGTTCTTCGGCTTGCGCGACGGCATCAGATGGCGCCTTGTCCCCGTTCTCTACGGCTTCCGCAAGTTTGCCAGCCTTGGTGGATTGGTAAACGGCGGGATCCGAGCCAGCTTCTGGAGGAGCGATGTAGCACTGTTCGCACACTGAATCAGCACCAGTCTTCAGGGATGACGGCCGCAACTCACCTCCCAACCGCCGACATCCTTGTCCTCATCTGCATCCTCCGTCTCCTTGCCCTGTCGCCACCACGTCAAACCGAGCACCGCATCCAGCCGCGGCTCGCCTTCCCTCTCTTCGCCAGCAGCAAGCGTGTAGTCCAAACCCTTTCGGAACCTCCGTGCTTCCACGCGGTAGGCCAACACGACGAGCGAGGAGACGACGCCGACCCATGCGCGGAATGCTTCGGTCGGGTACAGGTCGGTCAGAACGGCGTGCAAAGTAGGCGTCTTGGAAGTGGAAACCTCTGCCGAGGTCTGGAGTGACAGGTATCGGTGCTTGGATGACGGGCCTTGGAGTTTCCATGCGTCGCTTTCGCCCAACTCTTGAGCCGGGATGAGTGAGTACTTGCCATGCTCGAGTGCGTACGGCGCATAGTCTTGTTCGTCGAGCGTATGAGTTTCTCGCTTGATGGCCTCCGCAATCTCGGGTTTCAAGAAGTTGTGCATGACGACTTCGCTGCCTTCGACGAATTGTCCTGCGAGACGTTCTAGCGTCGCAGCGTTGAGGTACGAAGGTGCAAGGTATTTTGAGAGGTGTTTTAGGTGAGAGGAAGTAAGGCCCGTGGGAGGAGGGGCATCCTGCGGATAGGTGGTCATCGGATGTGCGGGTGCGGCGGTCTACCATCAGGGTTAGCAGACTCCGCGAATGTCCCGGACTGACACTCACGATCTGAGCGAGCGAGCTAAAGCTAGCTTTCAACTCTGCTTCATCCTGAGCCTCGTATCCCTCTTCTCCTTCGATCGGGCGATGGAACCTAAACAACAGCAGATCAGATGAAAGCTCCTGAGAACCGTCGGGACACTCACCATCCGCTGACGCCCAATCGCTGCCTTCCATCCCCGACAACGACCTCCTCCACGGAATGATAACTCCTCCCCGGCTGAACCTCGAAAAACACCAGGTTTCCCCACTTGACGTCGACCTTGGTAATTCGCTTTGTAGCAGGAGGTCCGACTTCCTTGTTGGCGCTATCGGCTGCGGCTTCGATGGGGTAAAGCTCGAGTGCGCCTCCCCAGGATGGATCCCAGCCCTTGAGGAAAGAGCTGTCGTTTGACGGAACCAGCGGTGTCTCGGAGGCGGCGCTGGGCAGGTCGGAAGGACTGTTTGGGAGATAGAGAATATAGGAGACAACTCGAGTAGAGATCGAATCGTCGTGCAACAAGAGATGGGAGCTATTTCACGTTTCATAAGGTTGATTCCCGGCGAGTACCGAGGTCTACTTACCCTTGACTGTATAATCCGACAGATCCATCTACTTTTTTACCACTCAGCGGACCACAACCTGTGACGCCTCGAATGAATTTACGGAATTCCCTACGGTCGAGGAGTCGGCTTTTCTGCGCTTCTGCGACGTGAAGCAATTCCGACTTGAGGAATTAGGAACTCACTCGCTGTAGATGCTCTCTTTCAGCTTGGACAGATACGGAAGCTTTGCGAGGGTCTCTTCCGGGAGATGTTGCGGATCTAACGAAGTCAAGTCGGGTGTTTGTTGAATCTGCGGATCGTTTGCGCCGGGAGGGACAATTAACGCTTAGCTTCACCCTGCTTGCTTGATCTCGGCACTCACCTTGTAGATATCGGTCTCCTTGTGTTCCCATCCCCATCCAGGCAAGCTTCCCTCTTCATGCCTTGCGCCATACGTCCTGCTCTCCGTTACCACCCCCTGCAGCACATCATCATCGAACAAGCTCGGGACCGAAATGTGCTTGTACGGCGCCGAAGATTGGTACTGTTCAGCCAGGCCGGAGTAGATTGTGTCTGCGGGAAGAGTGATGGCCGGACCTGCAGTCAGACCTGAGCCTTGTTTGTCGCTCAACCGGGGTTTCTTGTTGGCCGAGGAAGGCGAGGGAGATCGCGCGCGGGAAGCAGATGGCATGCTGTATGGAAATGACAAGAGTTCAAGAGTTCAAGAGTTCAACACACCATACAAACAGGCTCAGAGTATCCGTTGAGGTTGTTGTCTATTGAGATGCTGAAACGAAGGGTGAAACCGGAGCCGCCAACTCGCGCGTCTCGCTCTTTTTGCAAGGGCGTACACTATTTATATTTGTGTGATTGACACATCATTATCTATTACAACATTCGCCACCACTAGGTTACAGCTTGTTCCGTGCGAGTCTCGACACCTGCTCTCTTATTCACATCCTAATTCCTTTCACGCCACTGCCTTCGGAGCATTTCAAGTATGTCGATCATTGACACCCACCAGGTGGAGCCCTGAAAAAACAGATTTGGTAATCCACTTCGACTCTCCCATCCGCCGTCCTCCTTTCATCTTTAGCCACTTCGCAGTATTGGATGATGCACAATTGTTGGCCGTACTGGCCTTGATCATTAAACGGAAAGGAGGCCGGTCTGTTTCCTCCCAGTTTTATGAAGCATTTATCCCCAGGTTTCATATTCTCAGGCCCGCCGTGAAGCCCTTTTCCATAGGGAGTCCGTTGATGCGGCGTGTCCGGAAGACTCCGGAAATCAAGGACAAAAATTCTGGGGCGCAATGCTGGATTACCGGTCTCATTCTCCAACGTCTGATCAGCGATGATAAAGTTGGTGGTTCCTTCTGAGTACATCGCTTGTACCGTGATGTCGCTGAGATGTGCGATGGCGTTCGCTTCAGCTTGAGTCTTGTCCTCCTTCCATCGGCTTTGCTTTTCAGCCATCGTGCATGTGATGATGTTCATCACTCCCGCGAGATCTTTGCAAAGCCATGTGTCGACCAGAGGCTTTCCGTTGTTCATGACCACTGACCAAGCGGGAGATCTTGAACTGGCGATGGTAGACACGTCACATGGGATCGAGACCGAGCGCGAATCCAAAGTCGGGTGATGTTCTGATATGTCTGTTACCGAGTCGTTCCTGAATATAACACTGGTCCCCGCCCGCGTCCAAGCTTCGGAAGCATGACCGAACATGGTTTGACAAATGTCGTGCGTCGAATAATCGCTTTCTCTGGCGGCGTTTCATAATCAGACGATACCCACATTATTGATTACATGCGTCAGTAGGATGGTTGGATAGTATCCGAGCATGCTCACGAAGGGACTTCGGATCTTTGTAACCGCTGCAGTTCCCTGGCGGCGTATGCCAACGACAGGAAATCAACATGCTGTATGTCATAAGGATGGTCGTGTACCATATGATGTGGAGCATGCTTAGGGTAAGGCCTTGAGATCTCCTAGCAGCAGTATTTCCCTGGCGGAGCATAGCGAAAGGAGGAGTTCCACACCCTGGATGTCATTAGAGTCATTGACCGTTATATTGGGAATGCTCACTGTTCCAGCTGACCGGCTTGCTCAGCCAATGCTTCTTCGAGAGGACTGATAATATCCGCTTCTCTAGACGGTGGGGTTGATTGAGCGCTTGTGATGGTCGACATGATGGTTGAGAGATAGAGATACTGGGGAGAAAGAGGAATCTAGGTTGACTACCTTACTGTTGAATCGGCTGGCGAGGAAACGAGCTCTGCGCAGCACTCTTTATGTCATACAAGAAGGCTCCGTGCAAAGGCCTATCCTCAGATGGTTAAGGCAGCTGACTTGATCAGAAAAACGACTCTCAAGCTCACACCTTTCATACAAGGGGTAGCACGGCCCGATGCACCGCTTGCTTCAATCACGCAATGTCGCACAGCATTCGATCTGGATGAATGAGCGGCACTTTTGCTATGACGGATGACGATGCGACTGTGTCCTGAGCTTGCAGCATTCCAGATGCTGAGAGTAGCAAGTCTTTCGATGTGAACAAAACGGAACACAAGCGGCTCACTACGCTTACTGTCAAGATTGAGGGAAGCCATCTCATCTAGCACGCAACGGGTTCTGAATCTTTCGCGCGACATCTCCATACTCGATTTGTATCAAGCTCAGGTCGCACAAAAGAGACGATCACCCGTGAAACTAGTTCTAGGCGCTTTAGATGAAGAGTATGGTCAAACAGTGGTCAAACGCAGTACAAAGGGCTGATCGGGTCAGATACGTGATCAAATAGGCTGTGCTCGGCCCGCGGGGCCTTGGAGTTTGGACTCCGTTGAAGGTGAAACAAACAAGTATGAGGCGGGACAAAGGAAGGTCAAGTGCCTCGTATCCCAAAATGACGCCCTCGTGGACCGACCCAAAAAACCTCGCTCAGCGCAAATACTCATAGCGTCCCCGAAAGATCGAATGATATGAGAAGATGTAGGAATGTCCGATGGGCGTTGGCTGTCGTGTGAGCGGTCTCTGCATCGATGCCTCGAAGGAACCCCAGGCCCCAAAAGTCATTAGATCGGCAGGCTGCGTAGACACTGCTCAAGTTGCTCTTAGTAAGTATGCCCATGCCTTAGGGGTCATGGCGGTATCTGGATCCACCACTCCGTCGCATCGCATATTGTAGCTCGCGGAAAGTGGAATACTTTCATTCCAGGTCTGGATTGTGAGAGACGAGACAGTCGCGTTTACTAGTCCGTCAAGCCTGAACCGCCCTCGCTCGATAACGTGCTCCTACACATCATCACCGACAACGAACAAGCGCGACGTGTGATTGTATCGTAGTCGACAAGGAAAGGATCAACGCGGGAGAGAGGATGCCGTGGAAGGGGAAAGATGTCGCTCAGTTGGGACGGGGACGAAGCCGAAGCAGTCGACGATGATGATGCGCGGGACGGTGGTTTGCTCCATTGTTGCAAGAGAACGAGGAGATTAACGACGCTGTGGGTGGCTAATTTGCTCATGTTGACGAGGTACAATTGCGAATCCGCACGGGCTCAGTCAGCTCATGGCGTCTATGGCCTGTAGTGTGTTGAAGGTCGATGCGCAACCATTCTTGAAGTGTGAAACACTGATGAAGCCGGAGCCGCCAACTCGTGCGTCTCGCTCATTTTTGCAAGGGCGTACACTATTTATATTTGTGTGATTGACACATCATTTATATAACAACATTCGCCACCACTAAATTACAGCTTGTTCCGTTAGAGACCGGCCTTCCTATTCCCATCCTAATTGTTACGCCAACCGCTTGCGCCTCTCGAATCTAATGCACGCGGGTCGTCCGTGGGTGGGGCCGTGGGGGAGCTCGAAAAAATCGGATTTGGTAGTGCAATTTCCTCTGCGTAGCCCTCGTATCCGCTTCAAATCTGAGTTCCGCGAATTGGAAACAATACAACTGCTCGCGCTGGGCTCCATGATTGTGAGGAAGGGTAAGCGGTTCTTCTACTCCAAGTTCTATCAGGTATTCATCGCCAGACTGAATCCCCTTGGGCCCGCCGCGAAGCCCTTCTCCGGCTGGAGTCCAGAGTCCCTTGTTCCGATGACACTGGAAGTGAAGTCGAAAGTCTTTGGGCCTGATTGCTTCATGAACATTCTCCGCCGACGTCGGATCATCGATAATGTAATCAAGGTAGGCGTTTCCCTCCGAGAACATCGCTTGTACCGTGAC
Source organism: Naganishia antarctica (assembly GCA_025758675.1). NCBI lineage: Eukaryota > Fungi > Basidiomycota > Tremellomycetes > Filobasidiales > Filobasidiaceae > Naganishia > Naganishia antarctica. The sequence goes on along the minus strand of JANGFJ010000151.1, from coordinate 132,472 downwards.
GTCGCTCCGATGTGCAATTGCTTCCGCTTCAGCTTCGGTCTGGGGTATCCTCCACCTCTCTTCACTTCGGGCGGCCACGCTTGCGAAGATACTTATCACCTGCCGAAGATCATGCTGAAGCCATCGGTCTACCAGGGTCTCTTTCTGAAGCGTGACGTTTCTCAACCAAGCGGAAAATCTTGTACCCGCGATTGTAGACAATTCGGACGGGGAAGTCATCACCGAGCGTTGCGAATCCTGGGCCGACGGCGGATATCCCGATGTATCCGTTATTTGGTCGCCCCGGTATACGATACTCCTGCCCGGCACCGAACAAGGGTCACCCAGAGATTGGAAGAGGGTTTCACAAAGGTGATGCAGCGGATACTCGGATTTCCTGGAGGAGGAGACACACATGCAGTGTGTCAGTGGGGTAATTGATTGTTATGTCGGAAATGCGTTAATGCTCACAGTATGGCTTGGCGGCTCGGTGGCCACTGCATTCCGCTGGTGGGGTATATCGATAAGAATCATAACGTTAGGCCAGTGTGAGTAGATGTGACTATGTAGACTTACGATCTGTCGGATCGCATGGACGGTAAGCTTAAGTCCCAAAAGGGTTCCGGTAAGAATCGGAGGCAGTATCAACCATGATGATGGTCAACAACGGAATGGAGGACAAGCGCCCGAGGGGCCATCGACACGACACAAACGACACGTGCTGTATGTCAGCAGGACCAGTGCGAAGGGAAGAGAGGGCAGCCGTATGATTCGACACTCGGAGAGACATACATTGCTTTGGCTCCTCGCTCCACCTCGTGCGACGGCACATCAGCTTCTTTCAATTCGCCCTTTTCAAGCGATTCACTGCTCGTGCTGTGACGCAGAGCTCTGGAATCGATGGTGGCGGGCGTGAGGCTCCTGCAGTCGATTGCCACAGGTTATTAATCGAGCTAGTATCCTCAGCAAGAGAGACTCGACATACCTGGTCGGTACCTTTTCAGGATGAGATCCAAGTTCGATACTAAAACGATGAGGATTGAGGACAGAGATTTGAGCTTCAAAGGAAGCCAGATGTATGACAGCTTAACGACATGTACCTTGCTGCTGCTCTCCCGACCGATGATTGTGCGGCTTCATTCTTCTTGCCGTTGGAAGAGGTTGGGCTCTCGCAGCTCTGATCCTCGGACGGGCTCGGAGCCTTACTATGACCGAGGGGCATGGAACACTTCGTGAGACTGCTTGGGTCAACAGGCGACAAGATGAAACATAGGGACCTACGAGTATAAATCGGCTAGTTCGCCTCCTATGGCTTTCCACAAGTTCTCCATAATGGACGGTTCTTGGCTATCCGGCCTACCCCCATCGACGGATTCTGAAGCAATTGACGACATTGTATCGAATAAAGTCAGAATTACCAATGAGAGAGGATGAATCAGGCTGCTGTGTCGAATGATATTCGGAATGAATGCGCGGAAGGTGGTGGCGATCTTACTCAAGCCGAATAGTGCGCCATTCGACAAGCTCCCTTTTATAGTAATGCCCGGACTCTGACGGTTGTGCCCACTACGAGCGTGCACGTTTCCACCCCAGAGTGAAAAAACGCAACTCCTAACAAGACAAAGGAGGCCCGAAGGCGTTAAACCCTGGTATCTCCCACCCGAACCGATAACCGGCCAACTACCCTAGCCCAATGCTTAGCTGTGCCGATTGTCAGGTAAATTAAATTTGTCGAGGTCCAATCAACAAAGGATCCATGCGCCCAGCCTTGTATGGATCACGAGGAACAAACCGCCGTTGGACCTGCTGTGTTCTACGGTCGTTATCTCGGACTTGTCGGCGCATCCACACCAGGCAGGGCATCACTTTGCTTTCCAAGATATGTTGGCCCCAGACATCGCATCATGCAGTCCGGGCGTTGAAGGAGGCCACGAGTCGACAAGATAGGCGCGGTCTTCAAGCTGGGCCCGCCGCACGCGAGCGCCGAGCGGCAAGCACGTCGGGAAATCTAGATACGCAGCTCAACTTTCTGTAGAGGCGAAGATGATGATAATAAAAAGCGCCGCCTGGTTCTACAGAGGTTGTCAGCCAAGTAGACAAACGATCCATGATCCCTCTTACTCTATGCATACAACCATAAGAACACATCTATCACATCCGACGAGACGCTCTCACCGAACACTAACCCACAGTCTCCCCACCGCCCTCGCCCTCCTCATAATCCGCAACGACAGGCGGAAACCCCTCCAACGGCTCCCCCCTCAAACCCCACACATCCTCACTACTAGCGCCGACCCTCCGGCCAGCCCACCACTCTGCCCTCCGCCGGATCCACAGCTTTCGTCTGGCGTCGTCTGGCTCGCCTTTGAGGGACATGCAGTATTTAAAGTCTTCGAAGCGGCGGGTGCAGGGTTGCGGGGTCCCGAAGCGGTATACTTGGCGGATCTGGGGGCCGAGTGCTGTGGAGGTGGGATGTTAGCGCGCGGAATGGGGGGGCGCAGGGTGGTGAAGGAGGACCATACCATAACACATGAGGAATTCGTCACTATCGGCGAAAAAAGAGTTGTCAGAGAAAGCCAATGTGAGTTGGGATTAGGACTCACAACAGCGTCATGCAGCTCGGCACGTCCTCCAATGACGGATACAGCTCCTCTTGATACTTTAGCTCGTCCGCCAACAACTCGTCGTAGCGGTGCAAAGACGGCGCAACGTGCGCATGGTGCTGATCACCGGATGGCGTCTCCTCTCGAGTTGACGCGGACGGTTCCAGTGGACTCGACGCGACATACGACGACGCATCCGGGCCTGGCGGTTTATTCGTCGGCGGCGCCGGTCTCGGTTTCGGTTCCCGATCCCGATGGACCACGCCAGCCTTATTCGCGACCGCCATGACACCGGCCACGATCCCATCCTCGACGCGCTCCACCACATGCTCCAATCCGACCTCGACACTCTCCACCCTCCCGACCGCCCGCTTCGCCATCTCCCCCGCCGCATTACTCTTATTATTCGCAAAACTCAGAAACGTGTTCCAGCCGAGGCCGACACATTGGGAAAAGAGCATCCGATGGGGGACGGGGATGACGGAAAAGTTGAATAGCTGGGATGGGCCGAATACGAGGATTGATTTACACCATGAGGGGAGGTAGGCGGTTGATACTTTGTCTTGAATTTCCGAGGGGGATTTTCCTTCGAGGATGCCGTGGGATGTCCCTGCGCTGGATGATGAGCGGTGGGGGGAAGGAGGGTACGGAGGGATGACTTACAAAAGACACCGACGATGAATGCGCCCCACAAGCTGACATCCAACGCGACTTTCGCCAACACGGTCGACATCTTGGAATGCAGCTGCACCCGCTCCAACAACCTCAACCAATTATGCGAAAGCGGCGCAAATATCACCGTCTACCCTCCCGTCCCGTCAGCGCAATTCCGACACCAAGACGACCGCCGTGAGACTCACGCCATAGAAAGCCAACCTCGCCGTCCGAATCCACACATGTCCCTCCGCCGTACGCTCCTCCACGCCCGTCGCATGGGCCTCATCACTCCACACGCCGGGCCCAAACGGTCTGTCCTCGATTACGTGCTGCGATATCATATCCCCGAGGACGAACAGCGCTCCGGAGGTGATCATCCGTGTTTTGAGAGGGTGGGCACGGAGGACGAGGTTGTACCGTGTCCATAGCCGGGAAGGGTGGATCCGTGATAACAGGTGGCGCAGGGTGGTGGGGTGATCGTCGAGTGTGAATGTGGAAGAGGCGGTGGACGATGATGCGCGGGATGATGGTTTTCTGGCATTGTTGGTAGGAGTGGGAGAGGTTGCGGGGTTCGGTTTTGGAGGTGTTCTCGTGGACGAGTGGCGGATGCGGAGGGATGTGCGGGGGATGCTGTGTGGCGGGACACGAAGGGCGGACATGATGTGGCCGAGTGACAGATACTCCCACTCGAGCTACTCCAGCAGTCGCAATCTACCTTGCCACTCACACATCACGCCGCGATCGCCGTACCGTCAATCCGAAATCTCCTTTTCTCCTTTTATCCTGCTTACCCAATTACAGGTGCGCCCCACCCGATTCATCTATGAGTCACCTCATTTATCTTCCTCCTTCTCTCCTTCTCCCTTGATCGCCTATCCCTCCTCCCATCTAGCCATCATGTCCCTCGTCAACTCTGCCCTCTCCCAAGCAGGAATCGTAAGACCCACAAACGGAGACCGTGGCGTAGTCGGTTCCGTCGTGGGTTCTTCAGGGGGAAGCACAAGGATGGAGATCGAGCGTTCAGGTGGGCCGTCGTCGTCGTCGTCGTCGGGCATGCGTGGTTATGGTGGCGGGAGGGGAGGTGCGGTGAGTGGGAGAGGAAGAAAGGGTGGGGGGGCGGGTGGTGGTGGGCCGGCGCAGGGTGATCATCAGGTGAGTTTGGAGGATTTCGCCGAGGGTTCGAGGATCCGAGGGATCCGAGGGATCCGACGGATCCTTTGTCCCTTTTCGTCATCCTTTCCCTTCCTTCGTCGACCGATTCAAGCGTGACGTATAAACGGATGTACATACAACATCCCCGCATCTCAACAGCATCGCATCAGAATCTCTCCAATCAAAACGACGCTAACTCCCCTTCCCACAGTCATCAAGATACAACCCCCTCCCCTCGACGCGACACGACCCGCTCTCCACCAGCGCCCGTAATCGTCGTCCGCCACCCCACGACGGCCCACCACGCGCGGACCGAGACCGTCCGTCGCAGGGCGGTCCTGCTCCTTCCCAAGCGGTGGCGGCGGCGGCGGGAGCGAGGGATGCGGGCAGTCACGTGAGAACTATCAAGGAATGGCTCGCTACCCGTGTCCGAGGACCGGGAATCCTGGATCTTCATGTACGTCCCGTCCCACTTGGCGTGTACGTCGCAACTCTCCCATCAGGCGTTGACGATCTCTGTGTGCGGGGCTAGTCGATGGTTTCGGATCCGTTGTTGGCTAGTTCGGGGATAAAGATGCCTGGTCATCCCCTCGCCAAGGGATTACACGGCGAGGTATTTTGGAAGTGTATAGCCGAGCAGGATCCGGTATGTTCAGTTCACTTCCCTGGGGTCTAACGCTAGCTTCAAGAGCTCATGTCAGCGGCGCAGCACACGCACACCCTTCGTCTCTCGCATAACAACTTGAGGGACCTCCGAACGCTGACCGGACTTCCGAAATGGCTGCCCCATATCCGGGCGCTCGACTTGTCTGATAATCCGGACTTGTTCAAGATTGGGATGTTGGACGTGTTGAGTACGATGAGTTGTTTGAGTGGCTCAAAGGATAATGCGAGCAGGGTCAGTCCGTTCGTGCGCTTTTCGGGTCGACGTGGCTGACAGCGCGTGGTGTGTAGCTCGGGCTGTACAACCTGCGAGAGTTGAAATTGACAAACACAAAGATCCGAAGGGACGCAGAACGGGAAAACAGAATGACCACGTATCTACGGTACGTGTAGCTTTTCGCCCCCTTTGTCGCGGGCACAGCAACTCATCTGCACACCTCGCAGCGACATCATTGCCCGTTTCCCCAACCTCACCATGCTCGACGAAGAACTCGTCCCACGGATCACGTTCCCCGTCGGTGTAGATTACCCGATCAAGGCCATCCCGGCGACCGAGATGAAGCAGATACAGTCGCAGCCGTTCATTTGGCCGTATGACGTCAAGGCGAATCTTGTAGAGACGCCGGCGCTGGAGACGTTTGCGACCACTTTCTTGGCAATGTGAGGAATGGTCGTCCCTGCCGCGCTGTGGACGTCGTTAACGGTCGTCCCTCCCTCCCTCACAGGTTCTTCGCTGCCTTTGACGCGGATCGTGCAGCCCTCGTGCCAGTCTACGCCCCACAAGCCACACTCTCCTACAACATGACCTCCGCGCAACCCCGCCGAAGACTCAAAAACACGGTCGTCACCACACCGGGAAAAGCAAGCTTTGACACATGGGCAGAACATAACCGCAACTTGATCCGAATCGGGAAACATCGACGCGTGCCGACGTTGGTGGTGAGCGATGAACAAACGTTGTCTGACTGGCTTTTGAAATCGATTCCGGCGACTCAACACCCGTTGCATGATCCGACAAAGTGGATGTATGATGTGTTGCCGCTTGATGCGGTAGCTGGTGTGGGGAGAATCATGTTGACGATCCATGGTGAATTTATCGAGGGTCAGTACTCGGGATATTTCGTAGGGCGTTCACGTGCTTATTGGTCCCATTGTTGCCGGTATAGGTGGCAAGCAGCTGTCTCGTTCCTTTTCGCGAAACATCATCCTCGCCGAAGCGCAACCGGGTACACCGTAAGTCCAGGCCCGAGTTTCTACAGAACGGATATTGAACCATCCCACTAGAGCCGCTGCCGCTGGATGGCCAGGTCTTATTCTCTCCGACACAATCTCTGTACGATCAATCTGTGATACATCCAACTTTACGAAATCGCTTGCAGTCGCCGGCGCCCAAATCGTACCTCGCCATGTTGTTCCTGCCCCCGTTGGCATTCCCGCCGATATCGCAGCCGAGCCCGATTTGGTATGTCCATCGAGATCTCACCCCAGCTGCGGCTTACCCATTGCCCTTCCAGACACCCGAGCAAATGCTCGTCGTCGCCCAGGTGCAGAACAGCACCAACCTCGTCACCAAAATGGCTGTCGATTGTGCGCGAACGGCAGGTTTCAACTTGAATTCGGCACTGACCAAGTTCCAAGAAGTGCAGGTACGGCTCGCTTCTCCGATTCGCATGAATTTTGCTGACGCTAGTGCGATTCACCTGCAGGCTCAGATCCCGGCACATTTCTTCCGCAAAGTCTGATATCACAACCCAGACTGAACAATTTAGATAAATATCAACATCTTGCATTACACACCATTTTCATCACTGTATCAATTACTTCTCCCTACAATACAACTTTCGATTTTTGTACTGAATCTGCGGGCGTCGCAGAAACCCATTATGGCACTTGCCCCATGCAACAAATGATGCAGAATCACCTGTCCCAACAATTGTCAATCATTTCGCGAGCGTGTTCTGTTACAAGAAACATCAGTCTGCTATTCGATTGTTGCCAGTCTTTCGCACACTCACCTTGTAAGAGAGATAGGACTGTTTGCCACGCAGGACGGGCTTTCCTTTCCCACCGCGCTTCGGACGCTGCGCCCAATTTTGATCCTCATCCGTCGGTTCCTGATTGCCAGACTGGTCTGAGCATACTGTTGGCAGGTAATCACGGCGTACTTACCGGAGCATACAAAGCCTCTCGCTGCTGAATACCTCCCAGAATTGCGTATTCAAATCTCGAGATATAAGTCAAGAGTTTCGACTCTCTGAACCCCTTTGGATTCAGCCATTTCAAAAATTGGCGATACTAGAAGACGACAGGGTTAGGATGATTGTACTGTGCTTGACCGAGTTGTACCCTACCTGTTCTGTTTCATCAATCATTGCCCATTCGCCTTCGGGCAGAAGAGACTCCAACCCTTCTTCCAGCTGCCTTCTCTCGTTGATCTCTTCTTCTGTAATGTCAAACGTCTGGCAACGGACCGAAAGATCATGCTGGGATGCCCCTTGAATGTAAAGCCGACCTGTCCCATAAATCACGACCCCATCTTTTGTCATAATGTCTGCCGTACCACATCCATCAAACCACCAAATTCGATTGCCGAAGCGATCCTGTCCAATTGGTATTGTTCGCGGTGCATGGAACTGTCGTCGGAATTCTCGGTCGAGTTCATGCATCTGTTCTTCGAGTAATAGGAGTTCGTCGTCTAGGCGTTTCTTTTCAGTGTCTCCTTCGCGTTTGGCTTTTGCATCTGCCGCTTGCTTGGCTGTCTGCTCGTCTTTTGCCTTTTGCTCTGCACCGCGCTGTAACTGCTTTTCCACCATTGCTTTTTGCCTTGCGGCGACCCCGGAAAGGTTTTCGGATTTCGAATCTTCCTCGTCCGAGCCGATATCGGAGAGGGCATCCAATTCCGACAGGTCAGATATTGCGTCCAGTTCGTCCCCATCGGTTCTTGACTCCATGTTGATATCCGGCGTCACCGCGACGCTCGATGCATCAACTTCCAAATCGGCCTTGACAGAAGCGTCTAGCAGGTCCGTCGCTCCAGGTTCGCAAGCGTCTCGCTCCTCGATTCTATTCCAGATATCAATTCCTGTCAACTAGGGCCGCAACATTTTAACTCGACAACTTACACTCGACGAATGTCCCTTTTGCGTTCGGTCTGGTCATTCCGGCATTTTGTGAGCAGCAGCGCTGCCTCTTCAATGTAGTCTCGAATCCGTTTTGTTTGCATTGCAAGTTCACACAAAAAGGCCAGAATCTCGAGTTTAAAGACGGGATGCAGAACGGGGTATTTGTAGTCCAATCGTTTTGCCACCCGCGTCTCCTCTGTATGCCAAGTCGGACGGCTGTCCGCTGCCCGATTGTCTTCAATCAGCAAGGCTTGTAGGTAATTTACGAGATTCGGGACTGTCTTGATGTTGGATCGCTGTGATGGAATGACCACGTGAGTCTGGCGTCAGGATTGCAATGCAGCCGCCAAGGCTCACCATCCACAGGCACCCCACCAATGCGCCTTCCCAACCTTTTCGATGATCTTTTGGTGACAGATCCTTGGTCATCCAGTTGGCGGCAAATTTTCCCGCAGCCTCGGTAATCAGCTCGAGCTTTTCCTCTTGCAGCTCGTCTGATCCGTCCACCGAGACCCCACCCGCATCGGAACCCTCCTCACCCTCGAGCGGAGCTGTAAGTCCAAAGGCCCTAAGAGGTAAGGTTTCTTCCTGCTTGTCATCGACGACATCTCGTCGAAGGAGGTTCAACAGTGCAGCGTGCGCCTCGGCCATCAATGTGCAAGGGGTGTACAGATCTCGGTGGTACAAGGCGTTTTCAAATTCGTCGATCGTGAACTGCGCCAGTTTGAGCGGTTTTCTGGCGTAGGCAAAGATGTCAGTGGCTAAATTCAATCCACTTATGACGTTCGTCAACTTACGACATGGCGTTTAGGAAGTTCCAAGTCATTAAGAATACCTCAAAGTTTCCGGGGAAAGGCAAGTGCTTATTTAGCTCGGGCTTCTGTATCGGCTTTCCAGCCAACTTTTCCTTGTCGTTCAGCTCGATAAGCAGGTCTGTTGCCAGAAAGCAAGATCAACACAAGCGCTTGAGATTCAAAGTCGGCTGACAGTTTACGGACCTTCAGCCGGGAACTTGTATGGCTTCTTCCTCTTCTTCTTTTCTTCCTCTGCTGCTACCTCCCGTTCGCGCTGCTCCTGTTCGGCTCTGACGCGTTCTTCTTCCGCCTGCTTATCCTGGCCGACCTTGTTCTTGCTGCCCTTGGGTCGGCCGCCTTTGTTCACAGCTGTCGGCGAGCGTTATATCAGTTTGTTGTCACTTTTTGAGTCCACGGAAAGCTCACGTTTGGACCCATCAGCGCCCTCCTTCTTCGCTCTCGAACTTCCCTCGTCTTCATCCTCCTTTCCATTCTCTGGATTCTTCTTGTGCTTCTTCTTCGGCGGTCCGGTTACTTCCGGATCTTCACCTTGGTCATGAGCACGCCTGATCATCGCCTTTCGTTCCTTCAACGCTCCGGTCCTTCCATTTTCAATCCTGTGCCTCAAGTCGTCCGACATTTCGAGAGGAATGTCGTACGCTCGTGCTACCGAGGGCTTTAAGCGCCAGGGACTGTACATTTCGGCATCTCGCTCAAGGGATTCCTTCAGCAGTCGCTTGAGAGACACCTTTGAGAACTGTGTTCGCTCTCGGCTATCAAGCGGGATCATTAATCAGCTGCTGCTTTCGTCGACGACGGGTCAAGATACCCACATGATACGATCGGGCGATGCAACCACCGTCACCGGACCCCAATGCTCGGGAGAATCCTCACTCGCCTTGAAGAAATCACTATCGTCGACGTGCTCCTGGCTAAACAGCTGAACGGTATACTCGTAGTCATCGGTCGGATCGCGCTCCTGCACTTCCTCTTGAGGAATCCAGAGGTTTGTTCCTATCGGATGATAGGCGACTTCCCTATTTGACAAGAGCCCCGCTGCGGATTTCCTTCTGACCGATTGGATGTTGCCAAAATACTTGTCATCGCTGTTAGGCACAATAACGATTACCTCTGTTCGTAGTATCAGCGCGTCAGGTCATGTCTTCCGGTCAAACGCAGAGGAAGAAAGCGACATACTCTCGTTGGGATAAAACCTGTCCTTGAACCTATCGTGAACCTTATCAACCAGATCGTCCAGTCTTCCTTCCACGACTGTTGATCGAGCAGCAGACCGTTTTAGCATCGCCACTCCCGAAAACGAGCTGACATCACTCACAGAACTGCGCAGATTTCAAGATAGGCGTCTTTAGAGGCGGCGGGAAGATCCTATGAATGACCATTGCTTCTTCGCGTTCGGAATCGAGAGCTTGAAAGAACGTCAATCCGGTTTTGCCTGTAGCTTCACATGTGAACACTATGGAAAGAGACTTGTCAGAGTTGGCTTCTCCGGAGATGGGCTTGACGACATACGCGGTTGTTGATACCATCCCAACCGTTCGATGTACGACCTGCTCGTACATAATCATGAGAAACCCAATGAGCTACACGCAACGTTCCTGATACCCAGAATACCCACTCATAATCATCGAAAATCTCCCCCGTCTTGGGTATCAAATACACCTCTGGCTCGACCCAGTCCCCAATCTCCAACGGCACCCTCGCCGCGTCAAACTTTTCCGGCTCATCTTCCGGCGCAGCTGCAATCTCGATAGGGAACGCCATCTCGTAACGCGGAGTACTCGATTCGCCGTTGGTATCTTGCGTGTAAGCTGCGCGGAGGGATTCTCGTTCCTGTTGTGCTTCTTCCAAGAATTTGCTCGACGATTTCCGATCTGATCGGGGACGTTTGTTGGTTCCGTTCGCTGGAACGGTTGAAGAAGCAGAGGAAGGTGGATACCCCGCTGCGGCTGCTGCTGCTGCACGTTCTGCAACCAGGATAGATTCGACGTGTCGAACATGCGCGAGCTGTCGTTTGGCAACGAGAATATCTGCTTGTTTCTGCTTTAGGGTGAGCAGGGCATCGAGCAACTGATCGGGATCTTCCGGATCAACATGGTCGTCTTCGTCCGTCGTGAGTCCATCCTGCTTGGAGAGCAATCGACGCGAATCACGAAGTGGTTGCCAGGACTTGATCTCTGGAAGTGGTGTCTGTCCAAGTCGTGGACTCTCGATCACGACACCTTCAAACTCTGTTCTTCCCCCCTCTGAACGCTCCGCCGTCAGATCCAACTCTCCAACCCCATAGTACCCAGTCCCATTCTGCTTGTTCTTGCCCTTTGACCTGCTGGACGTGGGTTTCCCCGTCGTCGCGTTTTGTGGCGAGACTGGCTCCGAGCGGCGGAGGAGTGGCACTTTGGGAACTGTGGGGATGGCGGTTGCGAGGAATTCATGGCGTTCGGTTGTTTCTGGGAGGAGTTCGATAGTGGAAGGGATAGGGAGCTGGATCACCTTTTTTCGCTTGAGGAGGGGCATGATGGTGGACTCGGGTCGTGATGTACCAAATGTGCTGTACGCTGATGGCGAGATGAAAGGGATCCCAATCGAGTTTAGCTTCATATTCAGCCCGGATGATCAGGTTACCGAGGCTCGCTACTTACGACACGCTCGACCTTGAAGCTATACCTTAAGCAAATCCAACGGTCCACCTGCTAACCCGTCTAACAAACGAGCGGTGCTGATGACGTCGTTGACGTTGGAACGACGAGTATACCCGGTGCAATGTGGCGATGCGGTTCGATAGAGGTGTACACGAGGTGCCGATGCAAGCAATGCAATCGAGAGTGAGAGCGGTGAACCAGAGTCGAATGAGAATGAGGAAGAGTATGAAAGCAGTGAAAGGGATGTAGGACAGCCATCAACGCTGTGATGGGCATGTAAGGGGCATGGACGGGGATGTCACGAAATATGCTAATACACAAGCGCGTCCGAGTCCTCGACTCTCGACTCGAGCGTGGAAAGTGGAAAGTAGGAAACGAAGCCATGATCCGGAACAGTCGGCCGGCGCTCCTTTTTCCTGCCCTCTTTGTGCCGCAGTATGGCGACTCATGGCCGTTGTGTGCGGACCTCACCCTGGCTAGGCCACGACGATATGGCGACAGGAAGAACAAGAAAGATACCCCAGAAAGCGACAAAATCAACAAGGAAGTTGCAGCAGGATGAGGATGTTTACGCGTATAAAAAAAGCGCAAACCGTTTGGAAATTGGGATGACGAATGAACGGCAGTCATCAGCTGCAACTCTTTTCGTATCACCACGATTCTGTTTCTGCACGTGCACGAGAGTCAAACGGCACACGCACAGCAGTCGACCTGGGACTGCGTGGGGTGAGAGATGCAGCTCCTCTTTCAGTCGTTCGAGGAGCAGAAAAGAGTTGTCCCCGAACAACGACTCCGCGAGAGAATTCAAGCGCGTCGCCTCGACCGAGCTTATGAATGCGACGTGGATGGAAACGAAGTAGCGATGAGGCAGGATAACTTGACTTGGATAGATAACGGTGGTGAGTTCGAAGGATGGTTGCGAAGAAGAAGCAGAGTCGTGGACGGAGACATGAGAAAGAGCGGGGGCGGACCGTTCGTAATGTGAAGCTAGAGTACAGCGGGTTCGCCACCCAAATCCGGTCATCTCTTGGTAACCTTATAACACAACAGTCAATACCGATGATGACTACCCAGGCCGAGTGGTAGCGCTTCACATTAGGCTTCACAACAACAATATCAGGAGCATAAAGCGCGCCCGAGTCAGCCCAAGCAATCAAGACCAGTCATTCTCTATACCGAATAAATGCAGCAGCCGCACAACCTAGTGTAAAGCCATCCCCCGAATCGCGCAATAGTGACACCAACTTCCGGCAAGCACAAGACAATGGAAGATCTGATGCGACGATCCGATCAAGTCGAAAGTTCCGGGAGAAAGGCGTTCCGGGATTCTCGCGGCGCTGTCAGGAACAGAGGTGAGGATCTAGCACCCAAGGACGATTAGTCGTGCTCACTATAAGACGGCACCAACGATGTAGCTAGACATGAAACGAGTATCAGTCAGCTGGACCTTCCTTTGAGCATCAGGCCAAACGTACCAAGCTCCACCTGCAGCCAATCCTCCCAAGCCACCTTCCCGCATTGCCCACTCCCACCCTTTACGGCTGACTACATGCCCCAGCGGCAAAACACCAGAAAGGCCAAGTGCGATGAACGTCAGTGTTCGGTGCCAGATTTGAGCGGATGTCCGCCTTGAAGGGGCTAACACAGTCTGCGGAACGGCGAAGAGGCGTGAGCATTGTTGGTTTGAGGTGGGTCTTTTAGACTTACATATGCTGCGTCTGATATATCGAGAACAAATAAGTATCAGGTATTTGTGATAGCCGCTTTCCAACAGTCGCTTACAAGTGCCCAGACCCGTTATCAGGCCGATGTAGCCAACTTGCAACACTGGATCCTCTCGGAATCCTGGACAACATGAACAAGGATCAGATGCAGTCTAGAAGACCTTGCCCGGCGATGCATACCGTAATAGAGCGACGGCCAGAATGAACCAACAATCAAGATCACTATCCCGATCTAAGTAAAACCAATCCCAACACCGATGAGCATCCCTTACTTCTGGGTACGCACAGCGCCACAAACTCACATAGTCTCCCCTGTGAGCCGAATCACATCGCTCCTTGCTCGTACACTGCACCACATGGAAATACCCACTCAACGTCAAACACCCAACACCCGAGCAAAGAAAGATCGACAACGCGAGCGTGTCGACCATCGTCTGCGGTCTCGGCGTCAGTACATCGAGTTGTTCGAGGGCGCTGGTGTTGGTCAGTTTGTGGGATAGTGTTTCCGGGGTATGGAACGTGGAGCGGGACCAAGTGGGGAGGTGTTTCAGCGCGAGGTCGACGCCTGTTAGGTGTGTCGAGAAGTGAAGGGGCAGCAGAGCGAGGTAGCCTAGTGCTCCCCACAGATGAGAGTGTATATTAACTGAATGGGCAAATCGATCAGAATCCGTGCCTGCCGATACAGCGAGCCCATCGCACCTGTCTCATTATGCCAATCTGAACGAGCAGGCAAACGTCAGCCTAGATTCGGCACTTGCGCATACCAGTAGAAAAGCACGCACATCCAACCAAACTGAACAACACACTCTTGACGTCTCTCAGCCGTCTTCGATATCCCCTCCTAATAAACCGATTATCCGTCTGCCAAGGGACCTCGCGCAATGACTCTTCGTAGGTGATAGTATAACCTGTAGACTTGACCGGATCGGAGCCTGCTGGTTGCGGCGTGGCTGCCGCGTTGGACGGCCGTTGCCGCAGGGAGAATTCGGTAGCTGACATGTCGGTAATGTAAAGCTTTCCAGGATTCGAAACCAGCTCTTCAAACCGTAGGTGCCCAGATATATGTATGGGCATGGCCGAACGAGCTGATTCGCGGATGCAAATCAAATCCAAGTCGGCATTCGGCCTCCTCCTTGCCGGGTATGTCCTGCTGTTCGCCTGTAAGCTCTGATCTCTTTGGTGGACGACAAGGAACGGCTGTCAAACAAGTCAAACAACCGCTCGGACTGCATTCGTTTCCACCAGTCCCATTCAGCCACATAAACATCCGACTCTTGAACGCGGCGCATACTTTCGCGGCAGACAGCACATCCTCCGACCACGTGGTAGGAACCCTATGCTACATAATCCATCATAACAAAGATATAAACTCGACTGTCTGTCTAGGCGTACCACTAACTGCCCATCAAGGTCAAAGGCCCCCAAGCTACAAACCATCACAAGCCCTAAACAGCGCCTCAACCTCTTCCCCCCCACCGCTAAACAGCCCATCGATATCCGTCAGTGAATCAAACGACGTATCGCTGTTATGATGCGCGCCAGTGTCGGTATCGGGATCGACGGACTGCACGGGAACTGGGTTCTGCATTGATATGGCGGGTGGTGGGTGTGATGTTGTGGGGATAACGAGTGGTCGTACCGATGGATGGATTTGCAGCCCCTGATTGATGAGCACCGTCCCGCAAGATTGTATTACGCCTGGTTGATTTGGATATGACGGCTTGATCGAATGAACGACGTCGTTCTGCACGGTCGAGCGAACCGCGTTTCCCGGTTTCTGATACGTCGGCCCATGGCCGCCTGGAAATGTTGCAGTCGGAGGAGCGGCATTATTGAGCATATGATTCACGTCGGTCTGTGCAAGAGGATGTCTGGGTCTCGTCGGGATGTCCGGTTTGCCCAAGGCGTCTATTGTACTGCGTTTGACGTCGCCTGGGCCGGATCGTGATGAATGCGAAGGAAGAGGCTGTTGCACTCTTAGAGATGTCGACACGGCTTTCCGTAATACTTCGGTCCCCGGCTGCTGTACCCGCAACCGCTCCCGATCCTCGGCGTCTCGTTTTACCCCCTGCAGACGGACAACCTCCTGCGCCTGCTGTTTCTGGAGTGCGATTTTCTCCTGGGCTTCTGCCCTGCGTTTCCTCGCTTCGTTGCGGTTTGAAAATCGTTCGCCTAGTTGTGACATCAATGAACCGAGCCTCTCTGATGAGGAGCCAGCACTCGAGGGAACAGCTGTCGGGTCGAGTGATCGACTTGTTGTTGGACGAGTGGACGAGGTCGATACCGATCCAACTGGTTTGGAAGTACCGTCTGTGGTTGACCGTCTACCGGTGTTTGGGGTCGATCCTGAAGCGGAATATGGTGATGGGAGGGAACGTATTCTCCGAGTCGGACGTCTGCTTGATGGAGTCGGATGATCGAGGTCAGTCGTAAAGAGTGCCGTTCCCGATGACGATACAGAGGTGGCCGTTCCATCGTTATGCGAGGTCTCGCGTGGAGGATTCCGTAGAAAGCGGGAACTCTCTGTTGTCTGCGTACATGGGAGAGCATGAAAGGCATCCTCTGCATCGGACCCGACATCAGTGCGCTGAGCGGGAAAGCCACAGAGTACACATACCTTTTCTAGTTTGATATAAAAAGTCTTGCTGACTCTCCACCGAATCCGGAATCCATATCACACGTGGCAACTCGTACTCGTCTTCCATCAGTCTCCTTGATCTCCCTTCCCCGTCACTTCCTTCACCATCAAAGTCCATGCTTTCATCCGGCACAACACGATCCGTGGATCGGTTCGTTTGCGACGGTTTCCCGGTAATGGGACTGGATGGGCCGCGGAGACTCGGGTGGTTAAGGCGATACACGATCCCCGAGACGGCGAGGAGTATCCTGATGTCGATCTGCGAGACAACGATGGTCGAGGATGGCAGGGAGGGAGAGGTAATGCAGCATTCAAACACGACCTTTCTTGTTATTGCAGACAAGTGATGAACGCGGATCGGGCGCGGAATCAATTCTCAGGGGTGGCCGAAGTGCCGAGGTTGGCCCTGGGCCTCCCACCCAGATTGATCACGCTACGACTCTACCGCTTGGCCCATCAACCAAAGGAAAGCTCTACAAATGGTAGGTTGACCCTCTCAATCCGGGAGGGAGTCCGCCGCTATATAACGTATATCAAATGCCACATGGTTACAACCCAGTCATACAACCTTGCCTCAAAGTATCCGTCACAAAAACCCCCGTCAACCCAACCTGCATCAACACGAGCATCAGCATTCAGCCAACGTTTGCACTCCGATTCAACCCAAAACATACCGATTCATCTGTCTCTTCGCCCTCCCAAGCTTACCCCCCACCCGATCCACCTCGGACGAGATCCCATCCAGCATCTCATTCTGCTCCGACACCTCTCTCCCAATCTCCTGCCCGATCCGCATCTGCCGCTGAAGGACCGTGGAAAGGATCGTGAGCTGCGCATCTTGTTGGTCCATCTGGGTTCGTTGCAGTTGTACCAGGCCTGATTCGTCCAGGGGGCGGGTCTCGACGGATTCTTGTGGTGATGACCGCTGAGCAGCGGAGCCAAACACGCGGGACGGGGGTTGATTGGTCGGCGCTGGTCCTAGGAGGGCCGTTCGTACTGATTCATCATGTGGCGTATGTGCACGAGTACTCGCAGGAGATGCGTTACTCGCCGCAGGTTGAACCACCCGAATACCTGCTTCCGCCATCTTCTCCACGTTTGTCGCCTCGTCTTTGAGACTTTCGATCATTCCCTCCCTTCTCGACCTCTCGCCCTGTCCGAGCCCTTGCACGAGCGGTAACCCGGTTTCTAACGCTCCAAGTCGAGTCTTTAGATCCTTGATGGACCGTTTGGCTTCCACCCCCGCAGACCTCGATCCAGATGAATCTCCGAGCTGCGCGAGGGTATCTCTCTTGAGCAGGGACGCACGTACGGATCGTAACACGTGCTGCAACGCCGTGTATTCCGTCATCCAGCTCGTAGAGGTATGTAACATTGTCGGATCGCCACCTCCCACCGCGGGCAACGACGAAGCAAGCTTGGATGCCGTTGCGGATACCGTTCTGGTGCTGTTGGTATTGCTCGGAACGGCAAGAAAATCGAGAAATCCGTAGGCGGTGCGCCAACATGGATCCTTGTGTATCAGAATCGCCTTGAGATATGTTTCCAGCCCTTTCTCTCTTTCTTCAACGAGCTGCAGTGAGTCGGACAACCCATTGAGTGCTCGGATCCAGCGTTTCAGTACGAGAGAGACATACCTTCGGATCTTCTACATTCCGTGTAAGACTCCACCCATGCTT
Organism: Naganishia antarctica; assembly: GCA_025758675.1. Classification (NCBI taxonomy): domain Eukaryota; kingdom Fungi; phylum Basidiomycota; class Tremellomycetes; order Filobasidiales; family Filobasidiaceae; genus Naganishia; species Naganishia antarctica. Next base: position 114,804 of record JANGFJ010000151.1, on the reverse strand, counting down.
CGGCGGCAACCTCCCCGGCGGTTCCTTCCCCGTCGAACTCTTCAACTCGGCATGCAGCGCCACGAAATCGTTATACCGCCGATGCACGAGCCACGTCCTCGTCGAGGTGCTGACTGAAGCGAGCGGGACACGAAAGCTAGGTAAGCCTGCCTTTGTTGTTGTTCAGACTTGGATTGGGCTCACCCTTAACGCTATACGTGACATATGGCTTTGGATCCTTCTTCACCTGATGTCCAACGACAGCCAACGCCTGGAGCTCCGACATCGGGACGGAGGGCGCCGTTGGTATCAGCCCTTGAGGGGTGCGTTTCGATGCGCGATTCTCGAGCTGATTGGTGGGGACTTCGAGGACGAGTGTTGAGGCGCTGCTGAGAGTAGGAGAAGAGGTGAACCTTAAAGGGCTCAGTGGCAACAACGGGCGATGCAGGATGACCTTGTTAGCATCAGCCCACAGCGGAGGCGGACCGATCGCCGGCCTGAAACGTGAAGCGCGCAAAGAAGCGCAGAGCGGATTACGAATGAAGGGCAGTCAGCATTGCATCTCGTTCCTGTCGTTCCCATAATAACCACAACCTGTACACATTCCCGTCCTACCGCTTCGGTCCCGCATCGCATATCCACCAGACACAATGGCAAAAGCAATCATCTCCCCCTCCGTCCTCGCAAGTGATCTCAGCAACCTCACAGCAGAATGCAAGCGGATGATCAGCGAGGGCGCGGATTGGCTTCATATGGGTATGTACGGTGTTCATCGCTCTTATTCCGTGCTGATCGCTCCTCCTCGATCAGACGTCATGGATGGGTAAGATTCCTGCACGAGTCGGAAGACGCTGAGCTCACGCGTTGCCTCGCTAGCCACTTTGTACCTAATATCACTATGGGCGCTCCGATCCTTACGTGCGTCAAGAAGGGTGTCCCCGACATCTTTATGGACTGTCATATGATGGTCGCTGATCCTATAAGGGTGAGCACGCGCGGCCCTCTTCCAGACACCAATACGTCGAGCAAGAGTGGGAGTTCGGATGTTGACACGTTCCTCAACCGCAGTGGATCCCCGCCGTAGCAGAAGCCGGAGGAAAGCTCTACACCTTCCACCTCGAAGCCGTCTGTACGTCTTCCCACCTCCCACTCTCAGCCCACACTCACCTCCCTACGCACAGCCGACCCCCTACCCGTCATCTCCGAAATCCACAAACACGGCATGAAAGCCGGCCTCGCCATCTCCCCCAACACCCCATCCACCAGCATCACAGACGAAGCATTCGCAAAGGCTGACATGATCCTCGTGATGACCGTCCACCCGGGCAAGGGCGGGCAAAAGTTTATGCCAGAGTGTTTGAAGAAGGTCGAGGAGTTGAGGGCTAGGTTTGGATGGGATAAGGATATCGAGGTTGATGGCGGGATTGGGCCGGGGAATGTTTGTCAGTGTGCCAAGGCTGGTGAGTATCCGGGTTTAGTGTCTGTCCGGCGGATCGGCTCATTTGGGTTGGGGCTAGGTTCAAACGTTATCGTCGCTGGTACATCGGTGTTCTCGGCAAGCTCGCCCAGGGATGTTATTGGACAACTGCGAAAGGCAGTGGACGATGTGATTGCGGAGCGCAAGAAGTAGATGTCGGGTGGGAGGCGTGATTGGACTTTATTGATAAATGTATGTCCCGGATGATGCCAAAGAATGATATAGATGATGCTAGGATTCAAGGTTCGCGCACTATTCCACGCTCCTCAATAGTCTTTATCGTAGAACTGCTACAGCCCGTCAGCTGTCGCCAGATGCTGTACGCTTCAGTATATCGCCTCGGTTGCGCATTTCTCAACAGCCTGAAACAACTGTGCACGGGGAAGTTTGAACTAGGCTATCTTTTCATATACGCTAACCACAATGGGTAATCACAATGCCGATGAAGGACCGTGGTCATCACTCGATTTTATATGGACGTCAAACCTTCCCCGCCAATCTTTGATGAGACATCGTTTTCGTCAGAGATCGCTCAAGGATCTTCGGAGTCCACACAGCTGGAGGTCCAACACCCGGTCGTCCTTCTTGATCGCCTTCTTGCGCGCTTGTAGGGATTTGGGAACTCGCACTGCTGCGAACTCTATTTGGAGACGCTTCCGCCTCTACAGCTTCATCCTGTCCTGTGGGATCAAGATGAAGTTTCCACCAAACCGGATTGCCGCCTTGAGTGGGAGATAACGATTCTGTGGGTGTGTTCCTTTGCCCAGCGATGGACTGTTTCACTCATCTTGAGTCCGGGTGTCACTATTGTCCACAGTGGAATTGCCGTGGGGCGAGAACACGATGATGATAACGACGTGAGGACACCATGAAGACTCGGTCGTCTGGGTTTGGGAGGGGTAACACCAGACATCACGCGAACAGACGAGGACGACGTATTTGTTCCGATCTAGGTTACAACGGCAATTAGGTGGTTCAGTGAAAGGTGTTTTCTGCTGTTGTTTGACTCTTGATATGAGATCTCTTTAGAGACGACTGATGGATGAACACATGATCCTTCTCGTCAAAATCTCCTTCTTATACCTAATGCCCTTCATCGGCTCATCAGCTGATGGACACAATGCACAACACATATCATGTTGTTACCATTTCTCGGACTTTGCGCTTGGAAGGTACCGCTGAGGGTTCTTTTACCCTTGAAGGAGGACTTACGGTGGACAGTCCCTTCCCACAGAGGCCCTTTAAGAACCTTCCCCTTACAACTGCACAGCGTTGCGGGGCACAACCCTCTACATATTACGCCTGCCGATCTGAGAAACCCAGAGTACTATACCTTAGACGCCGTCATCTCATGCCTCCGCTCAGAAAGACTCAAAAGTACACCTGCTAAGATGCAGCAGCGAAGGAACAGCCAGCCTTCCAATTTCGTCGCACAGCTCAATCCAATACAACCTCCGCGACTTGATTCTCGCATTTGGATTACCTTGGGATTCCGACTGCCCTTTCGATCAGGGGACCAAGGTCAAAGGAGGACTCACGATGCTGGCTTTTACCCAACTGGCCTGTGGTGTCAGCAGGGTCTAGCCTTCGGCACAAGTCCCTCGTAGGAATCGCGACTGACATCTTTGGACAAGGGTCGCCCTCGAGCGAATTCGAATTTCGAAACACTTCTGACGACGCTGTCGGTATGAGCCATCCGGCCTGTGTCCTGCTGAGCTCGCCGTGACTGCAAAATTCGATACGAAAGCTAATAAAGGGCTGCAGGTATATTGCTGAAGAGTTTCAAGAGTCTCTCGCCCGTGCGACTTGGAAGGAGAACAGCAACAAACGTACGACCATTCCTGTTGAAGGAAAGGTGCAATTAGGTGTGATTGTGGAGAGAACAATCCAATGATGTCTGCTTACCACATATACAGATACATACATTGCCAGTCGTCTACATGTTGCCCCGGTGGGCAAGATATGAAGACCTACATGGGAAATCCTCTATATCAAGACTAGTACTATAGTATACCCAGCTAGACACCTCTTGCGCCGATATGCCTCATACCGCCATCATTTCCTCCGGGACTCAAGCCGTCAAAGAGCTGTTCGCAAATTGTCAAGCAGGTTCAGCTCCAGCAGGTTTGTCGGTTCTAGACCTGAGGAGCAGCATCTAGAGTGCTCCCCCCAATGTCGAGAGAATCACCAAGTGGTTCTGAGGGACTCAGGGTCGACCTCTGGATGACGGGACTGCCGGTGGATAGCAGAGCTTCACTAGTCACACTCAAGTTCGGAGATTTCGATGTAGCTCCTGCTGTTGAAGCCTCATCATCGGTTGACGATGTAGCCTTCAGAACGATTCGCCAGGGTCAGCTAAATACCCAACCGATGGAGTAATTGGAGCAAACTGAGGAACTTCTGCCGTTACGTGTACTGCTGTAGAAGCTCAGACAGTCATCTGCAAGATGCGACATAGGCAGGATATCATCGTGGATTTCCTGAGAATAAGCTGCATTTTAGGGTTTTGGCTATAAACAGAATCACTACAAATATAGTTGGGCGGCAACTGCCCTGTTTTCATCCACAACCTTCCGTCGAACTCCAAAGGCCATCCTATCCTTACTACAGCTGCGCTTGAATAGTGTGCAAGTAAGCGGTAGGTCGGAATACTATTCACTCTCAAGTTGCCCGCCAGTCCTCCTACTCAATGTTAGAGCAGGACAGCGACGGCGGCAAGAGCGAACTCCCACCATCTAAGAAGCTGCATGAGGCTGGTGAAGATGTCCCGTAAGATGATGGGACGGAACCCCCTAAATAGAATATTTATATTTAAATGTCAGCCCTAGTCCAATTGCCCTCAGAAGCGACAGTGGCTAGATTATATTTTTAAACAATGACGGCAAGCGTTAATTGAGGAAAGAGTATGACCTACTTTTGGTCCAAGATTCACTCGCGCTTTTACTACGACCGTGCATTCTTTGGGCAACGGGTGAAGAGGGGCGAGGGGTAGGAGGGGCGGTTGTTGCCGGGGTATTGGGAGGGGCGGGGGGTAGTGTTATGTTGGGAGGGACGAGCTGGCGGACGGGAAATTCAACGGCGGCGGGTGGCGGAGCTGAGGGGATTCGAAGGCATGTGGAAGGGCGATTCGAGGCTTTAGAGTTCGTGTACCGCATCGTTGTTGAGTTGAGGTCTACTTGTTTGAGGGGGGTTAGCAGACATCACACTTGAAGGAAACGAGGATGGATGGATGTGACTACGTACAGATACTGTGACTGACTATGGTTTACCGACAATGTAACGCGTAACTGAGACGAAAGGCTGGGGAACTGATTCTAGAGAAGGGAAGATGATTTGGTCGCAAGGCATTATTATCGGAAAAGTGGCCAGAGATGGCTCCATATAAACGATTCTCCCATCAGCAGGGTTTGAATCCAGATAGGGGCAGACTGGTGACCTGCTGATCGTTTGAAATCGAAAAAAGCAGGTAAAAATTCGAAGAAGCCATTCCTTACATTACGGAAGCGAACGACGTTCCAGTGTAGTCCGTGTCCAGCTCCGCTTAAACGAACGAGCTCGCTCACCCATTGTTACATTGCCATCATATAATCCAAGGCGTATGAGCGATGAAGCTCGCTATGGTCCTTCCGTTGACCGGAGTTTTCGCATGTTCTGTTCTACCCCTGGCCCTCAATTTAAGGCCTTTTGCATGACTTTACGATAGAGAAAAACCTGTTCTCGATAGCCCGTGATGACTTCTGTCCCGAGTAATAGTCAGCGAGGACAGCAACAGCACAATGCGGGAGAAATCTGCAGAGTCGCAACACCGCCACCGACGTTAATTTGTTGAACACTTCATGATTCCACAACCAATTCCGCCGGAAAGTCCCCTGCGAATGCAAAAGCTTATCTCTTGTCTAAGCCCGGCGGCCGATTTCCACGTGAGGATGAAACACTTTCCGCCCGCTCGAATAGAATGTTGTGCTCGGTTGGCGGACACGATCGCCTTGCCACATGTTTGAGTAAGTTGTCTATGCATGGAGGTATTGAGGGGCTGTAGAAAGAAAACAGATCAACGCCGCCACCATGCCCCACAGGACAGCAGAGGGTCAACCGCTCTTGCCGTCTTCCAGCCGAGATGTTCCTCCCGCGGGACCCGTTATCAATAGGAGGAAGGAGCGCGAAAAGGGCGTCTTGAAGAGTAGTTTGGATATCGTCTTTTCTTGTGCGTGGATAGGGTATCACTCTATATAACGTACTAATCCCCTTTCCGTAGACTCGCGATCCCAACAGCTGTTTGCTGCCTCGCATCTTCCGTCAGCACCGTCGTTTATCGATGATCCCGAGGACTCGTATTTCTACCGCGGCGACGTCGGTCGGCAAGGCACGCCTGCATCGCGCAAGCGACGTGCGGCAGGAAGAGTACGGGCGAGAGGAGACGAAGAAGGTGTTTCGGGAGATGAAGAATACGACGAGGACGAGGAGGAAGGGGAAGGCGATGATGCAGAGGAAAGCATGATCCGAGAGCGAAACGAGGAGGAATACGAGGATCTAGAGGAAGATTTGCCGCCCGAGCTTCGACGTGGAAGAGGACAAACATCGAGGTCCAAATTCGCCCGTCGAAAAGATCTCGACGTGGAGTCGCATTCGGATCAACACGAATTCTTTGGACAATCCGATCATTCCCCGAATCCGTCTCGAGGTTCGTCACCGACACGAAAAGGACAACAGCAGCGGCCGGGACTGACAGCCCACGCCTCCGGATCGAGCGGCCTGGTTCGAGACCTTAGCGAGGACGAAGAGCCGGGATCCTCGCCTTTCGTAGGTGAAGGTCCCGGAAGGGAATCGCTCAAACGACCAGGAATGCAAGGCGGCTACGGATCGACGGCGAGTACCGCTCGATGGGCGAGTTCACGAACGATCACGAGCGGGAATGCGTTCGATGCGTCGACCAAGGCTGTGGACGGAGCTGCGGACGGGATCAAGACCGTTCCGGCAGACAACGAGAGTATTCTCTCCAACGACACGAGTTTCATCACTGCTACGGCGGACGGAAGCGACGACGAAGCCGATGAAGGTGTAACCAAGCGGAAACGATCTGTTGTTTCCTTTCGCGGAGACACAGATTTTGGTGGAGGCTTTACAGGCTTTACCTCGATTTCGAACAAGGACCAGTCATCCCTCGGCGTTGGCGGACGACGACGGAAATCTACCCTGGCATCGCTCCCCGGCGGTCAACTTTCCCCGCTTGGCTCACGGGTAGCAGCTGCAAACGGCGGCTTACGAGCCTCGAGCGGCTTCGGCGTCGGCGGCCAAGGCGGCGGACTCGGTGCGCGTCGAGGCTCGATCGTGAATCGACGAATGAGCGTCAGCGTCAAGAGCATCAACGGCCACGAAGTCGAGTTGGGTCGAAGCACGTCGGGACAGACCATGTTCAACGCGATTGCGGTACTGGTCGGGATCGGGGTCTTGTCCGAACCCTTGGCGTTTCGGTACGCCGGGTGGATCGGTGGGACGGTGTTGTTGCTTGCGTTTGGATTGGTGACCAACTATACGGCAAAGCTGTTGGCAAAGTTGATCTTGGAGGACCCGAATTGTCAGGGGTACAGTGATCTGGGGATCAAGGCCTTTGGAAGGAAGGCGAGGTTGTTTGTGGATACTCTGTGGGTCAGGTCTGCCGAAGCGTGGGTGGGCGTCGCTGACTGTTCGCTCAGATTCTGCTTGGAGCTGTTTGCGCTCTCGATCGCATGGATCGTCTTGCTCGGAGACTCGCTGCACGCCGTTCTAGGCCACCTCTCTGCCGACACGTACAAAATCATCGGCTTCTTCATCGTTGTCCCAACCACACTACTCCCCCTGCACCTCCTCTCAATCCCATCCCTCATCTCCCTATTCTCATCCTTTCTCCTCATCCTCATCCTCCTCATCGACGGCTTTTCCAAGTCCGCCGCACCAGGGTCCATCATCCACCCGGTGAAAACCTCGCTCGGACCGGATATGGAAAACTACAACTTCCTCGGCGGTCTCGGGCTGTTGATTGCCGGATTTGGGGGACACGCGATTATCCCGAGTTTGGCGTTGGATATGAAGAGCCCGCACAAGTTTAACAAGGTTTGCGATTGGTCGTTTGGGATCGCTTCGGTGATTTTCATGGTGACGGGTTCGGCGGGGTACTTGATGTTTGGGGATCGTGTGACGGATGAGGTGCGTTTTGTTGTGATTCGGAGGGGAATGCGACTGACGTGCGCCGCGTACAGATTACCAAGGACTTGTTGAAGAGCGAGTATGGGTTCTCCAAGACTTTGAACCAGGTCGCGACGTGGATGATCGTGGGTGGTTTGGGGGCCAGGGGAATGTACTCGGCTGACGTCGTTGGATAGGTCATCAACCCGATCGCAAAGTTTGCATTGTGCACGCGTCCGGTAAGCACGAAAGCGCGGCGCAGGACAACACCCACTAACCCGATCTACGAACAGCTCAACCTAACAGTCGAAGCCCTCTTCGGACTGAACCCACTTCCCGCCGGCGACCCTCACAAACCCGGCGTATCACCCTCCTCCGGCAAACCGTTCCTCGAAGGCGACTCCCCGTCATCACCATACGCTCCCCGCATCCACCCAGGCGAGGCAGGTAACAGCCAATTCACGCTCCCTACCACGGGAGCATTCGCGCCTGCGCCCCTCGCCTCCGAGGGGCAAGCCGTCGCTCGCTCCGCACAGAGGAGAACGGTGGGGCGGTTGGTTGCGCGTGTGGGTGTAACAGCAGCTTGTGTCGGCGTTGCGATCCTATTGCCTGAATTTGAACGGTTGATGGCTTTCCTCGGGAGCTTTACAACGTTTTTCATCTGCGTGTTGTTACCTGTGAGTCCTGGTCGGCGCAACCAGGGAGGGGGAAAGGAAAAAAGCTAACGCGCGTACGGGGGCAGCTCATGTTTTATACGGCGATTACTCCGGCCGGGGAACGAACACGGACGCGGGATTGTGTGCATCTTGTTATCTTTGTCGTGTCGTGTGTGATGATGATCAGTGGCACTGCATGGGCTTTCGTGAATTGATGACCTAGTAGGGCGGAGAGGAAGTCAGCTGGGAGGGCCGCCGGCGAATGTAAACAATGAAATAGACGCACATGAAATGGAGCGCATTTATCCTGGCGTGATGCGCCAAGACGCGTCGGCTGGCGCGGGAGGGAAGGGTAGAAGGATAGGAGGATATCTCGTGCCAAAGGAGCACGGGAGGAGCACGAAAGGAGCACCGAAGGAACCAAAGGACTCCCACACAGACACCCTTCCTTTCCTTCCTTTCCTGTCTCCACCATGCCCTCTCCCACCAAACGCCCAGCGCCCACGCCCACGCCCACCTCGTCCGAACAGAAGAAGCGCAGGAGGACGAGCGCGGAAGAGTTGAAGATACTGGAGGATGCGTATTTGGTGAATACTCTGCCGAGCAGTGAGGACCGTTCGAGGCTCGCAGAGCGCACGGGGATGACACCCAGGGCGGTGCAGATATGGGTAAGCGCAGAGTCCCTGCAGATCGCATCCCGGCTCACCACGTTTCCCCGCGCAGTTCCAGAACAAACGACAGACCGAGAAACGGAAACTCACGCAGGCAATGTATCCCAACGTGATGATCATCCCCATCCACCACCCGACGATCGTCGATCCTTCGCTCGCTACTCCGGGGAAACCGTCTTCGGCAGGTGGACCATCCATGTCCTCCGCCTCGCAGCAGCAGCAAGAGCAGCAAACCCCGTCATCCCCCTGGACTACGTATCACCCGCATCGACCATCGCATGCTCATCCGGGAGCGCCGGCCTTGGCTCCAGCTACGATGTCGTACGGGCCTGCAGGGGGGTATATCGTCCAGCCGCTTGGGGGTCGGCCACAAGCAGCGGGCTCACCATCCGGAGGAGCGGGGTACTACTCCGTTGGCCCTCCTCACGGAATGGTTCCCTATCCGCATTCCCAGCACGTATACCCCCTCCCGACGACGGAGGAACGGAAACCTGATCCGTACAAAGATCGCAAGACTGAAGACGTCGAATCCAATCCGAATCCGAATCCGGATCGGTTGGATCCCGTCTTGACGGAAGGGGAACCGAAACCCTCCCAACAGGCACGCGCGCATCCTCAGATCCATCCTGCTGGTCCGTGGCCGTTTTACCCCGCTCATCACCCGTACCAGCCTTACCCATACGCGATGCCTGCAGGACCACACGCAGCACCTGCTACGCCCACGCCGACACCTACTACGACCGCGGAACAACAGAAGGCGACGTACCAACACGGGATGTACCATCTCGGTCCGGGACACGGAGGATACGCGTATCCTCCGCCTGGGTACGGGTATCCGCCGCCGCCGGGGTATGGTTATGCGCCGTACGGGTACGTACCAGCGCCAACGAACACGGCCAGCGGGAATGCACCGGCCCCTGGACAGGAAACGCCTGGAACCGCAACGGTAACGGCACCAACGACAACAGCAACGCCTCCACCGATCCCAACCACACAAACAGACCAACGCCACGAATCCATACAGGCGATTATCCCCCCCGCAGGGTACCCATTCGCCTCGTCATCTGAACGCGAGAATACCGCGGGGCGGGGGTACCCACACCTTCCGAGGGACGAATCCGCAGAAGAGGACGCAGACGGGCGCGCGAGACATCCTGGGTCTCCTTCTCCCCGTCCCCATCCCCAACAACAACAACAACAACAACAACAACAACAACAACAAGGAGCGAATCCCCCACCCGCGGCAGAGGCAGGCGGGGCGGATTTTCGCAGTCGAAACTCTGGGGAAGCGACTCGGTCGGGGTTTCGAGTGATTTGTGATTCGAGTGCGCGCTGTGCGGGGGAGGGGGTGAAGGTTGAGCATGAGGAGGTGGAGGGGGAGCAGGATCAGGAGGAAAAGGGGGAGGAGGAGGTTGTCAAGGTTGAGGTGGTGGATCAGTGAGTTGCAAGAGGTAGAGTTGTCGCAGGATTCCTAATATAGATTTCCAGGACCCGGGAGAATACCGCAACGGTAGAAGTCATCGTCGATCAGGCACCCACCGCCAGCGACCCCTTCAACGGCGCCACCTCGCTACCCCAACGTCCCAGCTCAAGCCTCGGATTCATCGAGCCCTCCCGTGCACTCGTCGGAACCCACCGCGGGATCCTCGATGAGCTATGTGCGAGACGCGAGTTGCCGTTCAAATCCGCAGACGAGCAAGAAGAGCCGTATCGAGCCCAAGACGCAGACGCGGGGGTATCTTCCAGTCCGACGGGGCCGCGGCCTTGCTCTGATTCGGATCCGTTTGGTGGGTCCGCCGCGAGGATTCCCGTCCCGCAGCGTTTCGGAGGGAAGCAGTCGACGGCGACGTCGCACCGCGGAAAGCGACCACTGTCTGCCGGCTCAGAGCTCGTCATCCAGAGGCCGTTGCGGTTCCCGTCGAGATCGCCAGACATCTTTGATCGGATGAGCTCGGATCCGCCGTCTTGTGGCCTGTCGGACGCGTTGTCGGGCGATGAAGAGGATGTCGTGCCCCTGCGGTTAAAGAGTCGTGGGTTGGCGGAGAGGGCCATGCTGGGTGATGACATGTCAGATACGGATGTCGAGGATGATGAACGGGACGGACAACCACTCCTGCCTAGCAGCGGCACAAGCGGTGAATACGCTCCCCCTTCCTCGACTTCGACTCTACGAACGATGACGCTCGCCACTCCGATACACGACGGCGATTCCAACGACGTGCCCACCGTGGCCCCGACAACCTCTGGGTTCGAACACGTCTCCTCGCTGGGCGGGAGGAAACTCCGGTTCGTGCCGAGTAGCGCGAACGCGAGGAGCGGGGGCGGCAAGAAACGAAAGCTCGAACTTACAGAGGACGAGGACAAGGAGAATGGCGGCACGCCGCACTTTATAATGAATGGCTCTTCCGTCAAGAGCAGCGGCGTGCGACCGACTTTGGGCCGGATTGCTTCGCTTGATTATTATGCTGGGTCGCCTGCGAAACGAAGTTGTTCCCTCGGTGTGGAGGCGCGACGGTTGAGCCAAGTCGTTTCCAAGTATCAACAAAAGGCGCCTGCTGGTGACTTGCCACTCGACAATAGCGGATCAAAGTCTGTTCGCGCTCGAAACGCTCTCGGGGAGATCAAGGCGAACCGCAAACTCAACGGATCTTCTTCCGCCCATCAATTTGGCAAGGGACCGCCGCCGTCTATCGCGCACAAGTACGCTGCAAACGAGAGACTGCAGGTCGGCGGTGCGGGGGGCGTGATGAGGAGCGTTAGTCTCGGCAACTTGGAAGGCGCAACGCAGGCTCGACCGAACGAGTTGTCTACGCCGGGCGGACGAACAGAGGATGAAGAGTGCGCGAGGCTTTTGCTCGGGTTGGGTAGTTTGCGGTAATTTTTGGGACGCGCGCGAGGGGACGGGAAATGGGAAATGTAACGTTACGGGGCAGGAGAGTGATGGATAGAGGGAGCTGGTGGGCGTTGTATCATGCATGTGCTGGGGCGATTGCACGAATCTCATGACGGCGTGGAATGGTTTGGTGGCAAAAGGGGCCCCACGAGTTAGGTTCCGCGATGACGATCGCCGGACGGAGCTCGAAGATGCGAAGATGTGACCTTGCCCTTCGTGAAATGGATCGGCGCACGTTCTCCTTCAACCACGCCTGTTCTCTGACAGTCATCCGCAGAAATGAAGCTGGTCACTCCGACCGTGCGGCTGTGGTCGGTCGTTACGCCCCTCGTTCGCCGGTCCGCGCCGTCCGCCCAGAAATCTCAGAAACGATACATGACAAGCTCGACAAAGCCCAAGGATATCCCTCGAGGCTCACTCTTATACGGTATGTCCGTCTAGACAACACTCACCAGACGCTGACACGCACCCATAGTCCCCGCTTCCTCTGCGAAATTCTTGAAATCCTCCCTTTCGTCTCCGTCCCAGACAATCACTTATGACCTAGAAGACAGCGTCCATGCCTCTGCTAAAATCTCGGCTCGGGAAGCCCTCATCGATTGGCTCGGCCAGATACCCTCTGAAGGGATACTAGGAAGGGGGCTGAAAGGTCTCTCCATCGCCGTGCGTCCGAATTCGCCCTTTTTGTCGCCCGAAGTCGAGGATGACGCCGAGAGCGGAGCGGAAAAGGTGTACGAGACACTGAGGGACAAGAATGAGTCGGGAGGGAATGAGGGGAATGTTGGGATGCAGGATGTGATGAAAGTCTGGGGAAGCTCGGGTGCGCGTAGGATCAATGAAGGAGCGGGACCGATGATGCTGCTGCCAAAGGCAAGTGCACCGCTTGCTCCCTGTTGACCTGTGATCGCGAGTGCTTATCCATTCCTTGTCGCGTCGGCATAGGTGGATCACCCAGCGATGTTGACAGAGATTGACCACATGATCGTGTCCATGCACGGACGTCATCGCAAGTCCCGTCATATTTCCTCGCCTCTTCCTCGACCAGCTAACCTCCTTTCTCCTTCAGCACACCCAAAAACGCCCCTGATAGCGTCGATCGAGTCCCCGGAAGCGTTGATGAATATCGGAGCTATTGCAAGTTGGAGAGGAAGGGGTGTCGAGCTCGTCGGGCTGACAGTACGTCGTACCTTCCGAACCGGCCACGCTTCCGCTCTCACACAGACGTGATACCCATTTGCCATTCTCGCTAGTTTGCCGCAGAAGACTGTACGTCATCCAAGCCATGCCTGACTTACCAAGTGACTGACCCTACCTACTGACCTCGTTCACGCAGTCTGCGCATCGTCCCACATCCTCCGCTCTCCAGCGCGAACCGAGCTCCTGTACGCTCGGTCGTTGATCGTCACGGCCGCACGCACCTTTGGACTCGCCGCGATAGACATGGCGAGTCACTCGATTCGTTCGGTTTGCCAGAAGCGGCGCGACAGCTGACGGATGGTTCGGTTTGTTAGGTATGTGTGGATTACAAGGACTTGAAAGTGTTGGAGGATGAGGCAGAAGAAGGTCGGCGGTTGGGATTCGATGGCAAGGTACGTTCCGGAATGCGCCTGTGAAACGGTATCTCAACGCAAGTAGTCCCGCATGCTGAAACTTGATGGATTCCCTCTACAGCAAGCAGTCCATCCGAGCCAGGTAGAAACGATCAGAAAAGCCTTTGCGCCCTCTGAAGACGGCAAGTCGCGATTCTCCATCAGCAAAGTCATTAGATATGCACACGGGACTGACTATCCCACACCGTCCATACAGAAATCCACCGTGCGGCTCTGATACTGTTCAAGATGGCAAATTCTGTACGGGGCGCAGAGGGGATCAAGGGGAAAGATGGCAAGGAGGAAATGATCGACAAGCCGATGGTGCTGCAGGTGAGTCGTTCGTGTCCCGCTTTTGGTTTCTGGGCTGACTGTTTGGAACCAGGCGAAGAGAATCGTCAAAGAAGCAAAGGCAGCCGGCTTGACGATACCGGATATGGGGGCACAGTGAATTTGGCTAATTTGAACGCTGTTTATATATATATCAGGTTTGCTGCGATTATGATTGTATAAGAGGTACAACGATGGAACTCGATACATGTGTTTTCCAGAAGAAGAGCATTATATAAGTACCAAGAGCCGAGACGAATCAAATCTGAATCTGTTCAGCCTACGAGCGATCCTTGAAACTGATGAGCAGCTCTCTCAGTTCATCCGGAACCAGCTCCCGCTTATCTTCCTCTCTCGCACTCTTCCCGCTTCTGGTACTTGAATGCGATCCTCGCCGACGCCGGAGTCCGCTTGAACTCGATTCACCAGCGGCTGCCTCCTGCTCTCGTCGCTCTTCTTCCTCAATAGCTGCATTGATCAGCCCGATCCGCACCTGCTCGTTTCGGTCCAGTTCTTCCAGCAAACTTCTAAAGGAGAGGAACAAGACTTCGGCCTGCGCGAGCGTAGATTCTAGGTCGATCTGTGCGCAATAATATAACTCGTAAACGCCAGGTCTTCTGCCGGGAGAGGAGATGCGACTCACTGTTTCACTTAGATCGTTCGCATACTTCAAGACCTCGTCGAATTCGACCAGATATCGAATGATGACTTCTCGATGGGAATGTAGAATCGCAAGTGCCACAAATATGACAAACTCGTTCGAGTAGTAATCCGTAAACAGGACCTGGATCCAAGTAATCAAGTCAGAAACATGGCCACTGGGGAATTGATGGAGACTTTGACTGACATCCCACAGACGGATCACGTCGTCGAACTTGAACTCGCGTTTAAAGGCGATACTGTAGTGGCGCGAGACGATTAGCGGTTTGTCACCTTGTCATTCCGGATTTGCTTACAGCAACCATCGGAAACACATAAACAGAGAAGTGCTGTGGGTGCGCTCTATGGTATCACGAAGCAAGGGTAAGCGGCGCTGCAGGTCGAGCATGAAAGATACGCACCAAGCTTGCGGTAGAGTTCCGGATCCATTACGCTGATTAATTTCTGTAATGTGCCAAGCTTATGCTTCATTCCGCTTTGATCTCGCAAGAAGTTGACTTCCTGCGAGCCGATCAAAATGTGAGCGTAGAACACGATAATGTGAAACCGGTGAACTCACCATGACTTTCATCCAACCGACAAACGCCCAAAAGCTTGACGCTTCATCTGCCTCGTATACCACGTAAATCGGGCTCAACATATCGCTCATGCCTTGTACATAGCCGAGCGTAGGCGAGTACTGGTGATATGTCATCAGAATGGTTCGCAATGCTGCTGTGTGCGCTGATGGCATAGGTTCAAGGCAGGTCGTCAGCTTCTGCAAGAAAACACCCTCAACCTTACTCACGATTCAAGGCCGTCTGGCCTCCTTCCTCGGCTTCTCCAAACCGAGCATCATGCTCGACGGTCGGCGACCTCTGCGCGCCCGCACCCCCACCTTCCTTTTCTTCTTGGCCTGCTAGCTGCTCTGGAACGGCAAACATCGGCTGATTACGGTCCGTTCGACGGCAGTCGACCTGTAATGTGGCGGAAAGAACGCCGTCATCGAGCGGTGTAGGAAGGGAGGGTTCGAATCGTTCATGGTCACGTGCACAATTTGGTACGAGCGATTTGGGTATTTCCCGAAGAAGAAGAGATAGCTATCCTTCCGTCAGTCTGCCGTCGGAGTATCGAAATGCGCTACAAACACTTACGTCGATTCTGTGCCATTCCTCGCGCTGCTTGTCCGTGAATGCGGCCGTAGTACCGCTTCCACCGCCACCCGCGGCCCCTTCCTTGTCGTCTCCTTCTTGCTTCATATGAACCCTACTATCCTCCAACCACTGCTTCTTCAGCTCCTCGTACTTTTGCTTTTTCTCCATTCGAACAACGCCACGTTCCACCTCGGCTTCGCTCCATGGCTTTCCGAGCCCTACTTTCCAGGGGATAACCCCGAGCAGAATCTCCCATACGATCTTGCGTGTGTCGTCTGTCTCGACAAGACCGCGACGGAAGACTTCGCCTCGTAGATAGGACTCATCCAATCTTTTGCCATGCCACTCGATGACTTGCTCGAACGAGACAGGGTTTCCTGGAGTCCTCGTGGTCGACGGTGGGGGCGCAGAGGACTGCCCTCTAGCCGAACGGACGACTTCAAAGATCCCCAGATCCGATTTCGCATCTGCGGGACCGCCTCGTCCACCAGAAAGACTGGCCGTTCCCGCAAGTTCACGTTTCCTCGATCGTTCCCCTTCCTCTGCGACTACCCTCGCCCACCTCGCCAAGTAGACTCGTGCACTTTCGAATTCTCCCGTCACGCTCGCGGCTCCGCCAGTACGCGAGTCATCGCCAAAGAGAGCGAGGCGACGACTTTTCGATTCCCAATCACCAGAGGGATCGACCATCTTGCGCATGTTTTGAGGCAGGTGCGGGACGATGGGTTCCGCGAATGGCTGAGAGAGTACTTGTTGCGTGATTTGCTTCGCCTTTTGAGTAAGTTGGGAAAAGGATGAGAGCAGTTGGGTCCGTGCGGGATGGAAAGAGAATGCTTGTGGAAGTTCGTTTGCCGAGGACGAGGAAGTAGATGACCCAGAGGCAGCGATACCGTTAGCGACCACGGCGGCTGGGTTTGCCGGGAACCTTCCTTTCGGGGGATAAGGCTCGCCGTTCCCTTTGCCAGAAGCAGCGGCACCAGTCTTCGTCTTGTCCATCGCTCGGGGTACCACTCGGTCATTCTCTCTGTCGTCGCCCAGATCAATCTCGTGCACTTCACGATCCGGTTTGCTCGGATTCACTAAGAACAATCGGGGCTCGAGACGCGAGCGCAAGAGGTCACAGTGGTCCCGGAGGCAGGCAAAGAATGTTGTGGCGCCCCAAACGACTCTTTGTGGTGCTGGAGCCGCAGAAGCAGGGCCGGGAGTGGCTGTACCTGTACTGATGGGTTGGCCCGGAGTAGATCCGCCGGTCGACATAAGGTGCAATGTCGAGGGAGACTCGTCGTCGTGAAAGTATAGCGTCGGGAGACTGAGACCGCCCAGAAGGCTACAGGAACGAGGAGGCGTTGTCAGCATACGTACATAAACTCATACTACGTAAAACGCAATTTCCAAACTTACTTTATAGTGACACTTCCGTACCAGCTTCTCATACTGGGTGGATAAACCAAGATACTGTACAGTTCCTCGACGCTCACGCTCCACGCGTATTGGCGCTCCCTGTCGACCTTTGCCTGTAGAGCGGCATCAGGATCCGTGAATGCCAATTCTAGTTCGTCTGGGACAGCACCGGCAGTGGCAGCCGAGGGCGAAGGAGAAGTATTGCTTGAAGCAGAAAAGAGGGAGGCGGTACTTGACGGCGGAGGGTTTGAGGAGGCGGTATTCGAGGGAAGTGTGACAAAGACATAGTCTGGAAAAGGGATGTGAGTCACGCCGAGAACTGAGAAGCAAGCTATAGAGCCTACCATCGCCATCCGATGACCCTGTTTCAACATCGGTGTCCTCCTTCGTCTTCGGGAATCCCCTCTCACTGACAGCCTCGTACTGTGGACCAAGGTATACATCAGGATTCAAGTTCCCATCCCACATGCCTCTCTTCAACAGCCTCTGCTCTGAACCCCTCGTACTCACTTTTCCTTCCTCGTCCAATACCTCTGCCAAACTTGTGGGAATCCAAAAAACTACGACGCCCTTGCCTTGCCGCTTCCCGCCTTCCGATCCCTCCGCCACCTGGGTTGCACTCGATGAGACCTCGGCAATCCCGAGGTATCCCGAGATCTGGTTCTGAGCCTTGGAGGATGGATGTACAAAGACATGGGATTTGGCGAGGAGCAGGTGGGCTTTATCTGTTCGTAACGAGTCTAGACTGGTGTCCTGGATGGATGTGGTTATGACTTGGACGAGATCGTCCGACTGCGCGGGATTGTCAGCTACTGCGAACGAAACAAAGGGAAACGGCTTACGTCGCGGGTAGTGAGTGGTCCTCCGCCCATGGTGATGCTTGCGTGAAAGTGAGCTGGTGGCGAACGAGCCAGGCAGAATGAGAATATATAATTCAAACGTATGAGTGATATCATCATCCGTCAGATATGCACCGGGCGCACCGCACCGCTTCGCCGTGGATTATTACGCTTTTTGCTCGACTGGACCGCAAAGGAGCTGGAAAGCTGCACGCTGCCTGGTTCATTGGACATGGCATCATCGATGCTTTCTATTATTGCTTTACATTCACTTTCCGTCACTATGCCCCTTCGTACCTCTTTCCATAGATGGTGTCACCTCAAGCACCTTCTTGTCCGAACGGATACTACGAGGCAAATCATTCAGAAAATGTCAGCTTGCTTCACATCGCGCACGGAACGCTTGAAACATACCTCGAACGGTGGAGGAACAGAGGCTTCCTCTTCATCAGCATCTACATCCATACCCTCCGCCGCAGTCGTCGTCGGCTGATTCGCCGCAGCTTCCTGCGCAGCGGCAGGCGGCGAACGATCCAGCTTGGCCGTCAACTCGATATACTCTGCTGGCTCGGACGGCTTGGTGTCCCGCATCATGATAATACCGCCACCTTGCACGTGCTGCTGTGTGGCCGAAGATCGTGCGGCGCGTGAAGCTTCGATTGCAGACGAAGACTTGACACCGACTTGTCGTGCGGGCTGATATCGACTGGACGTGGGGAATTCAATGTGCCGGAGCTGAGCGGGAGTTACGCGAATGAGGTTGGACAGGGTTTCAGACGATGGCTCGTTCTTCTTTGGTTGGCCCTCTTTCTCTTCCTTTCTCTCATCGCCTTTTGATTTGTCGGATTCGTCGTGTTTCTCGTCCTAGAATCACACAGCCGGAGCCATCAGCAATCCTGTACTCTCTCCATGCCAGAAAAGAAAACTCACAGTCTCCATAGCGTCACTTCCCTTCTCCTTTTCCTTCGTCTTTGCCCGCGCGTTGGCTCTTGCCGTCGTCGACAAGACGGCAGTCTTGATCTTTTCGACAGTCTCCTTTACAGGAGGCGTGTACGGGGCGGGGTAAGCGAAGACTGACGGTTTTGCGTGAGAAATGAATTCAAATTTGGGCATCTAAACGTAACAGAGTGATTAGTGAGTATTCATTGGTGGTAGAATCTCTCGTATCAGCCACTTACCTTGAGAGAAGAATCCAAGCCGATGATAGCCGTCGGCTGGAAGCTCAAACTCAAGCAGTGCGCCAGCGGGAACCAATACCAAAACTGGGTAAACAAAGTCATGCCCACAATCGCATTCATGTGGGGTGTACCGGCCTTGCTTTGCATCGAGATCGTAACGTTTCGTCCTCCAGCATCAATGATGCCCTGAGAAATGGCTGCACCGAACTTTGCAAGCGAATCTTCGTGTTTATCGGTGACAACGGTTTGCAGAGCTTTTCGGATCGAATCGACTTTTGGTGTTTGCGTCTTGGTCTGTTGGATACAGATCATGGAGAGAGCGATGAATGCACCTTGACGGACAAAGTCGATCGGGTCCTTCATCATCGGTTCAAGCAAATCGATCGCTTCCTGATAAAGCGAGCATAGGCATTAGAAAATGTATCAGCTGTCAGGGAGCGAAAGATACTTACGGAAAGACCGGTGCCGGCACAAGAGATACCCAAAGCCAATGTAGCACCCTGCCTTACATGTGGGTTATAGCTCTGACTCAGCAGCTGGACAACCCTTGGCACTTGCGTGTGGTTCCTGAACAGTACGAAACCAAGACACGTAACAGCGGCTCGTCGAACGTCGTCATTGGCATCGGAAACAGCGACTTGTAGAAGCTTCCTGATCGCTTGGTTGTTGGCTGTTCCTGCGTACGCAAGACCGATGGTGTACATACCACCATATCGAAGAATTGCGTCCTGCAAACAAAATAGTTAGAATTGGTTACTTCTTGAATCCAGATTTCCAAACTCACCTTGTCGGCTAGCAACTGATCGATAACGGAATCGGCCTGCTCGGCTCTTCCGTACATTAGGAACGCGATACCGATTGCCAGACCACGAATGATCTTTTCGTGTTGCGTTTCATGCGCATACTGAATCATTTCGTCGAGCGAGGTTTGCGATCCCGAACCGAGCATGACGAGACCCATGGCGTAACCAGCGGCTTCACCTGCCACGGAGGAGTCCTGGAACAAGGTGTCTCGGAGGGCCTCGTACAATTCTGTAATTACAAACATCTTAGTGCCGGACCCTTTTTCTGCAAGGAGGTACTCACCTTCATCCCTTGTAGCCATACATGCTACACCCAAACCCAAAGCTGCACCGTGTTGCCTTGTTTCATCCGTACTCGCCCGCAACTTGCCCTTCAGGTAATCCCTGACTTCCTTTCCATGTCCGGCATGAATCAGACCGAGCGCATACAGACTACCTCCTTCGGAATATGGGCTGGAGTGAGGCGCGCTTTCGCCATGATCGGGGGGAAGATACGGCCCGAGGACTGCCATACCCTTGGCTAGCGATCCCTTGTGAATTACTCCGAGAGCAGCAGTGGCGCTGAACATCGACCAATTGGATGCGCGACCGAGCCACTCGAGGTTGTCCCTGAGGAATTGATCGGAAGTCGTGCCTGAGTGGGCAAAGGCGTTGGCGAACGTAACGGCAGAATGGAAGATTGATGCACGGGCCTCGAGCGCGTCCTGTGATAGCAGTCGCCGGACTTCAGCAGAGAGAACTCCAAGCCGTCACATCGCGACATACCTTGATATTCTTCAGCAGCAATAAATCAGAGTGGTTGTTCTTCGACAAGAATTCGAGGTAGAGCCGAATACTCTTCTCTCCACTTAAGATCTCGTTCAGAGCTTGCAGTGCTGACGGTTCGCTTTCCGAAGTTTCCTGTTCTTCCGTCTTGGGCTGGGCCTTGGGCAAAGCTTCGATGACCTTGCCCAGGAATTCTTGAGTTGCAGTGTCCGCCAAGTCGAACCCGATTTGGTAAGCCTCGAGCAGCTTGTCGTTTTCTTTTTCACCTTCGGAAATCAACTTGGTTAATGTCGATGCCGCCAATGCCGGTTCATTGAGACGAAGCCAGATCTGAGCAATCGACGAGTAGTCTGGCGAAGATGATTGTTCGAACAGTTCGAGGAGCTTTCGCATAAGCTGTCCGCGATTGCACGTCAGTCTCGCGCATGAATTGGAGACAAGTTTCGGGCTTACGCTATCCACGAATCCAACATCCATCCCATCATTGCCGCTTGCTCCTCCAATCGTTTCGGCCAGAACGTACCTCACAAGGTCGTCCCCATTACCCCGCTTTCGCGCGTCCCGTACGGCCTCTTCGAGCGCATCAAAGTCTCTCAACGAGAGTGCTAGACCGGCTCGCAATTTTCCTGGCTCGGTGGAGCCGGCGTCCATCACTTGAGAGACGATTGACATCAGTCGCGGGTCGGTAGCGGTCGAGTTGGTTCGATCGGCGATACACCTATCCAGGCATTTAGCTATAATACAAGCAAGTTAACCTGCCATTTGACGATTGCCGCGTCGATTCTTGCTTACCAATGATGGTCTCCTTGTACTCTCCAGTACCAACGTTTTGATCCCTCGTAAACGCTTCTCCCGCGTTTAGGGCCGCATTCACCGCATCGTTGATGGCGCCAAGGTAAAAGTAGATCTTGCTACACAGAAGCGAGGCAAGATTACGCGATTCCGGCGAGAGTTCTGAAGATGGTTCGGAAAGTGCTTCTCTAGAGGAGAATCAGAGGATTAGCATGAGGTCATAAACATAGCGGATGAAGAACGATCGTCCCGCGCTTTCATCTTGCGGAGATTACGATGATCGTATGGCACGCCTCATGGGATGAAGCACTCACATCTCTACCACATGATCACTAATCTCGGCCCAGTACATGCCCACCACCTTGTTCAACTCCTCTATGGCATAACTCTGAATCTCGGGATCCGAATCCTGCAAAAGCGAAATGAGACCCGCTGCAAAACGTACCGGATCAGCACAGGATAGCGGACACGAGTCTGACAAGGCTTACCTGCGCTGCTTTGTGCGTTTACCATCCTTGTGTGCGTTGTATGGTATGCGCTGTCTATGGATGTTGCTGCCCACAGGTTTTGTCTGGCAATATCAGGTCGTCCCTCAACAGTCCTCGATTACGCCTCGTCATGTGTGGCTCTGCGCCCTTGCGCTTGCTCATCCTCGTAGTAGTAATCGCGTTTACGGCCGCCGAAAGTGCTGACTAATGACTGAATCAGCATCTGGTACGATCGAAAGATCAACATAATGACCTAGCTATGATATTTAATAACAATAAGTGTCGCGTTGCTCTCAATTGTAAAACAAGCTGACCTCGATGATGCTCAGCTGCACGGCCAACACGAGAGGATCAGGACCCGGCTGGAAGCCACCGAGAGGATAAAGACCCGGTTGGAAGTCACCGTCGATCAGCTACAATCAGAGCTTCAAATTCAGGTGTCGCTCACCAAGACTGCTGTTGACGACAACAAGATCCACAGGAAAGAGCTGAACGTCGTTTTACAGATGCAGCTCGCCACAGTCGGTCAGCTACAATCAATCGCCAAGAGGGGCGAAGACTGGATGACGACGCTGGATCAGCTGACTACCATGATTCAGTCCTGCCAGACGACCCTCGCCGTCAGTGAATCCACGTCGAAGCAGGAATCCCTCCTGTCATCCTAATAACAGCTACTCAAAGGCATCGAGTTCGGTCTCACAGGGATCGCAGCCTTGATAGAATCTGGCCAGCTTGAGCTGCGCCAACGGTTCGAGTCACTGCAGGATTCGTCCGACCCGCCAAGTTGGTATTGGAGAGAAAAGCTCGCCGGTAGGGCGTTCCGGATCTGCTGGCGAGGTGAATGGATCTCGCTGTGGCGTTTGCGGGATGAGTGATTTGGCCTGGCTGTAGAGTTGCGCGGCGGATAGCGCTCTGCATGCGGAGCATATTGCAGATGGCAGGGATGCTGCGTGGTGGCAGCGACTGGGAAGGCTCTCCGTCCGCTGGTGATACCCCTTATACGTGCAGCAGCCGTGGCAACAATATCGACTATCGAGTTTCACAGGAGGAAGTTGCCGTAACGATGACGATATATTTCTTGGGCGTGTTCCGCCCGATTACTTCGCTCGATCTCCAACTCTTCATACTATCCCCTTCTTGACTGTGGCGAACAGCTCGGCCGCACGCAGCTTTCCTACAACATATTCCAGTATGGCATCCATCGACCCCCAGCAGCTTGACGCAGAGGATTGTTGACAGGAACTCAGTCGCTCTTGGAGACGGTCTGGGCAGACTGGGACGCGCCTACCGGAATATGTGGAACAACTTCACAAATGGATCGCTCCGAACAGGCTCGAACTCAGGACTATACCCGTGAGATTTCGAAAGGCATCGTCGAGCCCTGTGTGAACCAAGCTGCCTGCTTGCTGCGTTCCAGTTGAGCCTGAACGACGTTGAAACGGTTGGATGGCAGGTCCCAGGAAAACGACGTGACGCGAGTTACTTCTGGTCAATGTCTTCTTCGTTCATCGATAACAAGGATTGCGGCATATTGTAACCAGCATTCCAACACGTATCACCACGACGGCAGATATCAAGATTTGCTTTCATGTTCATGATCATTGGCATCGACACCAGCCCCACTGACATTTGAAGCATTCAACAAGGATATCACACACGTCGGAAAGTCCCTTTCGACAAAGCCAATAGGCGATTAAAAACAACGTCCCGGTTGGCCACGAAAGAGAAGACGATACTCTAGGTGAATAAACCTGGTTAGCATGCCAGAGCGCTAAAGCTAAAGCTAAAGCTAAAGTACACCAGCTTACCGATCCATCATCGACATCTATCTGTAGTCCCGCCGAGACGACGCATCCCAAAGCTGTCTTGTTGCTCTTGCGCATACCGATGATGGATGACATGGGCACTTGCACTTCCGGTTGCCTTCTTTCCGGCACAGGTTTCGTTTTCTGATCATTCGCCTTCTCCTTTTCCTCCAGCTCAACAGCATCTTTCAATGTGTCTGCTTCAGATTTGTCGGCTGGTTTGGCGCCTGCTATCAGAGGTATAAACATGAGGCCTTCGGAGGATAGGTATAAGGAACCTGTATAGCCTGCATGGCGCGCCAGATACGCTGTTGAATGCGTGTGCCCATTAGTTACATAGAGTCGGCGCTGCGAAAGGAATCCAACATACAAATACCCTCTTTCGTGTATGGTGAGGGTTCATCAGTCGAGTGTACCGATAAGTGGATGCCCGGTCCATTAGGCCCAAGTGAAACTTGTCTGGCTGCCAATGCGGATTTCTCAATCTGTCCAAGGCCCTCGATCAGTATCAGTCCCTGTACTCAAAAACAGAGAACACCTACATTCTCCCAATCCTCGCCGGTCCCCTTCCAAGAAAACTGCACCTTCTTCTCCCCTTTCCATAGATCTTTGCCAGTCTGCCACCACTGCGTGCCCGTATGTGCATGTGATATCGCTTGGTCTCTCATAGCGCTCCAATCGACTTTGCGTTTATTATCCCCACTTCCCGAGGAACTGCCAACCGCATCTTCCGATCCTGTCACGGAGTCGACCCTTACCAGCTCGTCGTGTGTTTCGGTGGTAGTGAGGGGCAGCGAGGTAGTTGAAGCGTGACCGGAGGTAGTGATACTTCCGGTAGTCGACATGTCCGTGGCTTTCCTCGACGGCGTCTTGACTGGCGGCTTGTATTCTGGTAGGGGTTCGCCACGAGCGGCGCGGTCCCTCATCACGTCAATCACGTCTATGAAACAGGCAGACGCATCAACTCCGGTCTGTCTGCGGAACAACGCCGTTCAGACTCACGTTCTGCCATTGTCGGGGCCAATGTCATCGAAGCGCTGTGTATCGAGCGTTAGGTGAATACTATGTGGTCAGGGTACGGCACATCACGTACGAGATAGGCTCGTATCGTTCCATTCTGGCTGCAACTGGAATCACGACGAAGAATAGTACGCCTAATCCTACTTGGGCGATCTTGAGCAACCACATCACCGGGATGAAATACGTTACGATAATGGCCGCAAGCAGAATCTGAAACGAAGAAAGTCTGATCAGCTTTGCGCCGTTGGGATCATGCTGACTCAACATTCTGTCCGATCTGCCGCTTACAAGAGCGAATTTGATAGAAGACTCGGGGCGGCGCCATGCGAACAAACTGAAGTGCCGACAATGATAAGCAAAAAGGCGAGACCGTCCAGGGGTGAGAAAAAAAGGTTGCGCTTACCTTTCAACTCGCTCGTGGATATCCTGTACACACAGCGTCAAAAGAGGTCAATCAATACTCCGGGGAATGTAGTTGGCACAGATACCCACAGACAAGTCATCCAAAACGACGATCAGTCCGGTCCCATGGGTGACCTTGAAATCCTCCCACATCAGACGAAGCTTTGTCGTTCTTCCTTTGCTCGTCGATTTTGCCTTCTTCGAGTCCGCTTCCTTGTCACCCGGCTTCGCGGCCGCCTTGGCGGCTTCAGGAGTTGGCGACGTGCGGTCGCGTGATGCCTCGGTAGCCGACGTGAGTACGTTACCGACCAAAGACTGAACGTGCGGTTTCAGAATATCTACATTCACTGCATCTTCCTCATGCAACGTATCCTCTCTTCCGAACGCATACGCGGAAACCGTATCCCGCGCGAAACCGAACCCCCTGGCTGCTCCGTTTGCAAAGTCACCCCCAAGTCCTCCAGGGAGCGACGGGCCGTTGTTGGGAGGTTGGACGATATCGTCTGCGAGCTCGTGTCCTTCTTTCAGTCGTAAAGCTGCGTCTTCACCCTTCAAGATGAGATCGGATACCGTCGGTGGGAACAGGCGTTCGTAGATCAGGTGGTAGAGCGGAACAGCCAAGAGGAAGGGCGTAAAAGTGGATGTGACGGTCAAGAAGATATATACCTTTGGGGGAAGTGTAAGCGGATCAATCCAGCTGATCGGACCTGAAATTTTCGTGCTTACCGATAGCCACTTCAAACTTCTCCCAACATCATTCCACATCACGACCTCGCCAAATGTCGAGAACAACGTTTCCCATGGCGATCGAGCATTCACGTAGAGCCTTTCAACGCTGGACCGGAGACGAGAGACCGTAAAGGGTTCCCGTTCGACTGAGGCTCGCGCAATATGTATTGGTCGAATGTCGTTGGAAGGCAAGGACGGAAGGTATGATTGTAGGTAGTACGCAGCCAGCTGGAGGAAGTGGACCAGTTAGAATTCGATATGGAGTACCTTCTGACAGGGAAGCCGTCTTACAGCTGCATAGTAGCCAAACCAGTCGATCGCCGGTTCCTCCCCAGCAACTTCAACCTCTTCCCCGACTTTATGGTCGCTTCCCAGAGTTGCACTTTGGGCCGAAGGAGCTGTCTCTGCATCCCCGACATGTATAGCCGAAGCTTGAAAGTCTTCCTGCTGAGGCTTTCGACGTATTCTCGTGCCATCATCCCCGCCATCCTTCTTCTGCTCTTGCTTCACCTTGCTATCCGGGTCCATCCGCAGATATTGAACATGCTTGCTAAAACTATTCATATATCTCGCAATCTGCTCTTCTTCCAACTGACGACGGATGATGGCTTCTTCTAGCGTATCTTGTCTCTGTGAGGGGAAGAGATCCAGTATGGTTCGGATTGCGTTTGCGACCACCGTCGGGGTAGTGTTTGTACCGGGAAGGGGGGCAACAAATCTGGGTGCCGTTGGTGCCGTTTCCTGGATAGTTGGCAGAGGTGCGTCTGTCATGTCCGAGACCACCTTCGCTTCGCCGTCTGCTTGTCCAGTGGAACTCGACGGAACGCCCTTATGCCGGGGAGGCAGCTGTGGCGGTACCCTCTTCTCGGCTTCAGCCTGCGTTTCGGTATCGATTGTCGCCATTGGGGTATCTGGACGAGGATCCTGCTCGCTTGACTTGTTGGGCAAGGTCGAAGTATCTTTCATCTTAAACTTTTTGATACCCAAAGTCTAGGGTAGAGGACCTTGAAACGCTGCAAGGCAATTTCTGTCATCCGAACGATCGTCATCGACCTACGCAGCGGGGCCCACCATGGTGAGCGGAAGCTATTCACGGACATTGCACATCAGGACATGCGGATTAAACGCTTGATGAGTATCGAACATCCACCTTGGTCAAGTTGCATTCGAACACGGATTGCCTTCCGCACTCCCCAGCATACTACAATCAAGGCATGGCCGTCCTTTCCCCATCCACAATCGAACCAGCTTCCGCAACCACCTCTGCTGTCCCATCAATCACCGTCACCACACCGGAATCCCTATCGAATCTAATTGAAAAGCGGACAGCATCATGGTGGTACCTACAGAGTGCACACTTGTCTTCGTCAGAGCGATGGTTCCAGACCGTTCAAATCTCGCAAAGCCGTATAGAAAGGTACCTCGGTGAAACGCTTGGAACGGTCAAGTTCGGACAAAGAACGAGGAATCTCTTCGTGCTTGGAATGTCGTTGGGTCCCGTGTTGGAGGTGGAGACTTCGGTCGATCTTTGCCGGTCGTTGAACAGGGTCCTAGATGAATGGGACGTTTGGAGTGAAGGTGGTCTGAGCGGTAAATATACGGGTGTGGGAACCGGAGTTGTGAGTCTTATTCGAGTTTGGACTTCCCCTTATCTCGGCTTGCTTATTTGTCGAAACGCAGAAAAACCTGTTTCGAAACCAAAAAGCCGCAAGAAAATCCACTTCCTCGTACACAGAAACGCCGTACGATCTGTCCAATTCCAACAATGGGTCCTACCCGACCTCGTCGTCAACCGGAACGACGGCCACACATCGATTCGACTCAGCGTTGATTACAATCAACCTACCCTTTGCGCTCGACTACTGCCAAATCGTGATCACGCTATGCGAAATCATTCGTCGGATCTATATCCGACTGGGAGATCTGGCTTTACGGCGAGCCCATTCTTCGTTTGTAACGTCTCGTGAGGGCCCTGCTACAATCGCATCCGGCGGGAACCGATCAGGCCTCAGTCCTCGGTCCACCTCCTTCTCAGACGCCGGTAATGCCCAGAAACTGAATGGAAGCAACTTTCCAGCAGATGCACAGCAGGCCATTTCGGGAAACGTTTCCGCAACAAGTGGGAGAACCGTGTCGTACGGATATAATCTAGGGAACGGTACGGGAAATACCGCAGCTCTAGGCGTATGGCCGATGGGACTGGCGGACCAGATTACCAAAACCGACCAGAAACTAAAGGTATGTATCATCACCCGCGCAAGCGCCTCTCGCGAAACGCGTGTCAAGGCATTGGTGCTGACATTCTGGAACGGCTTTGTGCAGAAACTCCTCGTAACCTTCACTCGGGATATGGAACATATCGCACGAACAGCAGTCAACGAGGAACTAAGCTCGCTCCTTAGTGGCTTGAGCGCTCATGCTTCCGGCTCGGCAGTGTTCGAAGATCCACCGAGCTCTGTGTTGAATCTGCTGCATGACCCGGGAGTACTTTCAGGTTAATTAGCCACTCGGGACACTTAGCAAGTCACGAGTGATGCTACAAAGTGAAATCATATTGTGGAGCGGTAACATAGGATTGCCGTCGGTGAGACGACATCAGTCGCGCTCAACGATTCAGCTCCTCAACACATGTCGATTCGCCATATCATTCAGCCTATCAGCTTCGGAGCACAGGTTTAAACGGAAACTGGCGTCCTTCGGTGACGACCCTCTCTGCTATGGACTCAAATCCATCGGTCACAGACTACACGGCTTATAAGCGAAGGAACGACGTTCCAATGTGTCTATAATCCAGCACCGACGGGATGTACCTTCTGCGACTCTACGTGAATCAGAACTTCATCCGGCAAGGGGGGAGGGATCGGGACGAATGACGGCAGACTACAGAGAGAGTCTGCTGACGAAGAGGACGGTATTGTCCTGTCCCGTGGGCTTGGAAACGAAGATAAACTGGAAGTAAAATATAGGTATCTCAAGATGATCCGAGAGCACTATGCATTTCACAGCTTTTCAACCCCAGACTTGAGCACCTGCACCTGCCTCTCGATACCCTTCCTGCTAGGTCCACCAACGGCATCCCGCTTCTCGACACTGTTTTCCCAGTTGAACACACTTTCGATGACGTCGGGTTCAAACTTGTCAGAGAGCTCTCGGTATTGTTCGAACGTAATATCTGATAGATTGCATTTCTGCTTTTCTGCCAATGCGACAGCTCGACCAGAGATGTGGTGAGTCTCTCGGAAGGGCACCTATTCAAGCACGTATTTATGAGCTCAGGATCGTCAGATATGATAGAGCACAGACGGGAGCTTACTCCTTTTCGGACGAGGTAGTCGGCCAAATCAGTTGCCAACATGTCGTCGGTCAAGGCTGCTCGCATCTTGTCAGCGTTGATCTGGAACAACGTCGGATACTATATCAGCAAACGCTAGCCAAGGTCTACATTGCAACTCACGGCCAATGTTGCAATCACGCCTTCAGCGATTCGGATACTGTTGGCGACAGTATCGACACAGTCGAACAAGGGTTCCTTGTCTTCCTGCAAATCCTTGTTGTAGGTTGATGGTGTTCCCTTGACAGACATCATGAACCCTGCCATCTGACGGGACGGGATGCTGATTAGATGTCGACTACAACCGCGGGATTCACGATTTGTCGCTTACCTGACCGAAAACTCGGCCTGATTTGCCTCGCAAGAGTTCAAGCGAGTCCTATAGGAGATCAATGGCGTATACGTGAGCAAGGTGATCACGAGAAGGCTGATTGTGCAGGATGGCACCTACAGGGTTCTTTTTCTGAGGCATGATGGATGAACCGGTGCTAAAGGCATTGGATTTGAATCTCCGCCTCGACCCGATGAGTTCAGAACTTGCTTACCTGTACGCATCACTCAAACTGATGAAACCAAATTCGGCGGTAGAGTAAATGATAAAGTCCTCGGCCATCTTGGACATGTGAATCATCATCAAACTCGACCACTGCAGGAATTCAATGACGAAATCTCGGTCGGGAACGATGTACATCGAATTTTCGCCCAACGAATCAAATCCAAGTTCCTGACGGAGGAATTCTCGGTCGATTGAGTAGGGGTTTCCTGCGAGGGCGGCACAACCGAGAGGGAGGATGGAGATTCGGGGGATGAGCTGGGAAAGACGGTTGAGATCGGCGTAAAAGGCGTGTGCGTGGGAGAGAAGCAAATGCGACCATCGGACTGGTTGTGCTCGCTAACGAAACACGGAAGTTGAGCACTAATGGAGGCAACAGGTATCGCAGATGACCTACCTGCACATGTGTGTAGCCGGGCATGATGGCGTCGACTTCCTTTTCCGCTCGGTTGGCCATAACAAGGATCAAATCCTTCAAGTATTCCCTGATCTTCTCGACTTCTTCCATCTGCCAAAATATGCACATTGAGCAACCGTAACTCTGCAACGAACATTTGTAAACTCACCAACCAAATCCTCATATCAGTTGCGACCTGATCGTTCCTGCTCCTTCCGGTATGCAACTTTCCTCCAATATCCTTTCCAACGATCTCGGACAATCGTCGCTCGTTGGCGGTATGGATATCTTCATCATCGGGGAAAATCTTGAATGTGCCCTCCTGCCATTCCTTCTCGACTGCCTTTAGACCCCGTTCGATTTCCTCTCGCTCATGCTGAGTGAGGATACCGGCTTTTTCGAGCCCTCGAGAATGGGCAATGGAGCCTTTGACATCGGCGGCGTACATTCGCTGATCATAGGAGAGCGATTGGTTGTACTGATGCATTCTAGTGACGTATTATTCGGAAAGATTAGCTGGTGAATGGAACAGACAGGATATAGGACTGCTCACAAGGGATCGGTAGCGCCGGTGAATCGGCCCCTTCATCCGCATCATGGGAAGAAACATATCAGCTCCACGGCCATCCAAGGAAAGGCATGAGACGGTAAACTAACCCCCATAGCTTTCGTTTGGTAAAGTCTTCTTGTCCGGACATGGTGTGCACTGAAAAAGAAGGCAATCGTGTAGCGCTCAGTACCGATCTATACTTTCGAGGAAGGTGAGGACCTACAGGGCAGAACGATCTTGTTGGATGTCAACTCGAATACGATTGTTTGAGCTTGAAGGCAGATCCTGTAAAGCGAGTACCTTGTTCACTTTCACGAAATAATGAGCGGGAGATCGGCCAGCCCTTCCGAAAGCTGATAGGGGCGGACCTAGCGGATAGATTACATTCGGAAGTCGGGTGGGCAGTCGGCTAAAGTGAGCTGAGAATGACTTTGTTTTCTCGTACAAAAAGTAAATACTGGCTGACGTCAGATGACTGCCCATTGCGTTATCTCCTCCGGTCCCCGAACGGATGCAGCTTCAGCTTCCAAGCAAGGAGGCGACCACTCGTATCACATCGGATCCTGACTCCTTACGATAGCGCAAAAGCGGGACGTTCGTGTGTATCTGTGACGAGGCACGGTTCATGGCAGCTCGTCTTCGACGTTGATGGTAGCTTCCAACAGAAGGCGTGGTCGAATCCTCACAGCAGTGCACAGCTATCCTTCAGATCAGTACGGCCATCGATATCCGACTTTCGCGAACATCGTCTTCCTCGCCGAATCTTGATTTATTGTGGCTACACAACAAGGTGTGTCGACTCGTCCTGAATACGCCCTATGATGCGAGAACTAATGATCTCGATAGAAATAGCCTAGTACTATCCCTGTCCTGATCACATCGTTGTCACAATTCCCACATCTACGGTGATCTAGTCATCAACGCAAGTGAAGAGTGCGACTTGCCGTGATGGACATCGGTTCTTGGCCTCGTGGTCGAAAGCGACTTCTTGACGACCAGTATCTCTCCGCTTCACCATGGCGCAGCATGGCCTTTGAGGAAGAACCTGAAGCCTACCACGCGCCGCACAAAGGGGTCACTTCTCAGCAAGGCTCGACCTCGGTACAGACTAATGAAACTCTGGCCAAGGATGATAACAAGATGGCAGAAGACGTGAAGATGGAAACCGTCTCCGACGTCAACGAGGCAGCGGATGATGTGGTAAAGGATGACAGCAAGGAAGAACCATTTCGAAAGAAGGTCCGGTTCACCGAACGTGCAAGACAAGGATCAGCGCCACCACGACTCGAGCTGGGCATCAATGCGATCCATCCACAGAACAGCAATCGGAGCGGAGCTTTGTCGTTTTGTCAAGGTTATCATGTGGATCCCGGTCACGATCATGGCTTCAACCACGACATGTCGGACTTGATGAAGCAGGGCGATGGCAAGGACATAACGATCAGCGAGAGAAACGACCAAGAGGAAACGTCTGCGAAGGAAAGGATGGAAGGGCTTTTGGATGATCTGGAAACGGAAGTGACTTGTGGTTTGTGTGCAGGAGTTTTCATCGATGTGAGCTCTCCCATTCTGCGACACGATTGTCAGAGAGAAGCGGAAGAACCTGATGCATCGTGACGTTACTCGCTCCTCACAGCCGGTTGCTTTGAACCCTTGCTCTCATGTGTTTTGCGGAAGCTGTATCGTCAACTGGTTACAGGCAAGTTTCTTCTTTTCTTCTTCCCGTGTCGTGTCGACGCTCACCTTGCTACTGTTCTCCAACAGTCTTATCAACCCAGTACTCGAATGTCGTACACGAACCCTTTTCCTGCACTAAAGGACTACTTGCTCCGAATGAGGGAAATTTCAGATGCGCGATACGACGATGGCTACGAGTCTACATCCTCGAATGAAGGCAGCTCCCCGCCTCGATCCGGTAGAGCTCGAGGACACTTTGACGAAGGCAGCGATTCCGAAGACGAGTACTACCCTGTCAACCCGTACCTGCAACGAGCTCGTGCAGAGGAATCCGCATCAGCTACGGCGGCATCAGGCTCGACAACTGCTTTATCTGATGCGACCGTCAGGATCGGAATCTCCAAAACACCAAAGAAGGGTTTGGCATGTCCGACTTGTAGAACTCAGCCGGTGGTGGACGCTACGGGAAGTTGCTTGGTTACCAGCATGGTCGGACTTGTTCAAAGAGTTAGTCTTATGGAGTCGTTGGATATAACGGCACAGCTCATGTTACCGGATTTCAGCATCGTCCCGACATGGTGAGATCAGCCAATGAGGCTGCGCAAGCTCAGAAAGTTTACAAGAGAGGCGACAAGCTCAGTGTGAGTACATCTCCCCTATCCCCGTTCTAGTGAACCATTTGAACATGGCATACTGTTCTGCTCAGTTCCCGATTCCGCCATCAACAACCACCAGTACACGCTCCGAAGCCTATGACGCTTATGGTATGCCTCTCGCATCAAGCAGCACCTCCCGCACGCGAAACACCGCAACCCCTACCGTTGTGGGAGAAGTTCTCGCCCCTATAGCTAGGAGTCGCTCTGGACGTCGTGCCGCGAACGATTACTGGAGTCCGTGTTACCATTGTGCACCTCTGAGAAGTCCAGAAGCCGCTGATCGTTATGTGTGCGAAGAACCTGTGAGTTTTGGATTCAGAACCCTTTCGGGCGCTAGGCTAACAGTCCTTCGTTACAGATTGCTGCGAGAACGCATAGAACCGATTACGGATGCCCCCCTGGTCATTCGCTGTGCTCTATCTGGTAAGACGATCTCAGTGCAAAATTTTGGACTATGGCGTTCCCACTCACACTCTATTGCCCGCCTGCAGTGGCGAATTGGGTCCGCAGGCCCTCACTCAAACCTGCTCAGGATGCGGCGAAGGGGTTTGTGGTATGGTCAGTACTCTGGCCCTGATAACCAGCCGACGTCACGCTGAATCAGAATATTTGGTAGCCCTCGAGGGGTTGCAAAATACCTAAACTCGAGGAAATAGATCGTCTTGCTGCATCCACGTCGTTTACGCAGATTGAGAGGCTTACCAGCGCGAGTCAAATCCTGGATTATGGTTGGAATGGCTATCGGGACGCGTTCCAGTAGGTGTCCCTCTGGCTCAAAATTCTCCGGTCGGTCTCACATACCACCCTTGCATCTAGGCACAATTACTACGAACTTGCCAAATTCGTCCTGTTTTGTATCAAGAAAAATCAGTCGTCATCTTCAGCAAGTGCGACTCAGGACGTGGCTCAAGTCCCAGCCAGCAGTGTTGGGGCACTGTCCGAAAATGTAAGCCGTCTCGATCCCATCAGTTGACTCGCAATCTCTGACGCAGGTATGTCCCACAGGACTTTATGCAAAAGGTTACGATGGTCAATGTAATCAAGGCAACCATGCAACTCATCAAGGAGGATGATGGCCAAGGGAGTCTTAGAAACATCTTCGAGCGCGCGAACAAAGCGTGGCCGTGGGTTAGCCAGAATGATCCCGAGCGACTCTGCAAGGTCTGTGTGAACGCGATGCTGGAGGTGAGTCGCGGACGGCCCTAGTTCGGAGTTCCCGATGACTTGCGACTAATCGGGCTTCGATCGTAGGCTTCAATCTTCGAATGGTGGATGGGACAAAGCGCGAAACTAGAGATGGCGAACCAACTTCCTGCCAGAAAGGAAGACTGCAAGTATGGTAGAAGGTAAGTCGACCGTTCGGATAGACGCGCTATCGGATGTGACATGCTTAGGATTTACGTTCTTCAACAGCTGCGCTTTCCAAGAAAATCTGGAACACGCGAAATCTCTCAATCATCTCTGTGAACGGTTGCCAGAAGACGACTTTGTGGCTTCAACTCAGCCAACACCCACTCAAGATCCTGCCACAAGCACGACTACCCCTGCCAGTTCCGAAACGCTGCTTCGTCGCGCCATCATCGAACTTGGTCCTGCCTTCGATTTGTCGCAAATTGTTTTGGAAGATCTTCAGTTGCAAGACGCACATTATTCCGGACTTGACACGTCGACCAGGACAAGGGCAAGCACGGATATCGTCGGACATATGACTAGGCCTGGTGAGGATGTCGACGCAGACGACGCCAGCTATGACAGCGAGTACGAGGAAGGAAGTAGAGAAGATACACCGGCTTCCGAAATCATCCGTGAGAAAGGGATGGAGAGCAAGGGTGTGCAGACCGATGCCATAGACGAAGCTGTTGAAAGCTTTATAACCTCGGTGGATGGTCAAGTACCATCCATTAGAGGAGAGCCAGCAACAGCGGTCGGGTGCACTGTGGTCGACTTGAACGGCGACTTGATGGAATTCGACGAGGAGGGGCAAGAGATGGATGTGGAAGACGAGTATTCGAACGTTAGATCGCCAAGAGAAAACATGGTCGCGGCAACTTCCGGGATTGGGGAGGACAACCCTTTGCCGATAAATCAGCAGGCGTCGGATGTCGTACCCGAGACCCCCCCTCCCTTCGGTTTCTTTGATCTCCACCTACCATCGTCACCAAGCGTAGAAAACGGGTATCAGTTGGATGGACCGAGTTTGGCCTCTTTGCCGCCAACATCAACTCGGGGAGTGCCAGATATGGAATCGCATTCCAGTCAGGAATCTGTCGTCGAAGATTTGGTTGCGTCATCGGTTGATCTGCACAACGACAGCCTACCCGCACTCGACGCCGTCGTGGAAACCTCATGGGCACAGCGATTCCACATGGCAATTGAACCAGCTGGGAACGTTGGAGTGCCAGCCGGGATCGCCGCCCGATCCAACGCAATGGTCGAAGAACAGCAAAGTCGGAACGGGTCGGCAAGATCCTCGCCGGTGCCCGAAGCGTTGTTCGCATGATTTACACACAGAGTGTCAGAATTGGAACGCACCCTCCGGAGTCCGGATCCGGATCCATCGACGTTTGGCAGCAATAGCGGAAGTGAATATATAATTGCGAATGAATGGTCTTTGTATTTTTGTTCAAGTGTAATCTGCATGCGCAGAGAATGTGCATCAACCGAGAGTAGTTGTATCTGTTTAGCATCAAGAGAAGTTGCACATTGCACCTTCCTGTCAAGCGTTGTATTCTCACTTCACATGTCCGATCTAGCCTTGTATGGGTTTATGGCAGATCATTATTCATGTACGCAGGTCTCGCATTTTAACCGACAAACTGGTACCATTGCAGCCTCGAAGGACGAATAACCAGAGGACAGCTGAGAAGACTAGGGACGAGAGATCGAACTTTGATTCAGCAGCGTCTGTTGTCGAGAGCTCATGGGATCACAGTATTGGGTCGGCGCGCGAATTATGGCTAAGGGTCAACCACTCGACATGCAATAATCCTCGTTTTCGATTGCTAGTATGACAACTTAATCATACACTGTGCGCAAGAAATGATGACCGAGTATTAGTATTCATGTCCTCCCGGTGCATGGCTCGTCCGAGAAATGACTGACCATGAATGATAGCCTGTTGGTAAAGGTACTTGTCAGCGACGTAGACAAGAGTCAGCACCATGTCAGACTCACATAAAGACCAATCCAGAACAATAGAAAGGTCAAGATGTTTTCTTGACCGATAGCTGCGAGTTGCCAGATTCCCTTGAGCAGGGTGCCCATGCCATCTTCCCTTGTCCCGCCCGACGCATTCCCCTGATTCAATCCCGGAAGACATCTTTTCAACCCCCTAGTCAATGACATGGACTGCCTCTCCGCTGCCGTGTTTCCGACTCCGCTAGTTTTGAGTACCATGACGGTCAGAGCGTTGCATATACTCGCAAACAGGTAGAACGCGAATCCTTGCCAGTTGACGAGACCGAGGATGCCTGCCAACGCTCCGGCGAAAGCGACGGTCAAAGTCGACAAGGAGCTGAAGACTCGCGAGTTATGTTGGACAGACGGCGGATGAAGAGGCGAGAATGTTGGTGGGATCCGGAGCGAAGCCGAGTTTGTGTTTGGTTGTCCCGCGGGATCCATTTTGAGGTGGTTTTGGAAACGGAGAGCCGGGCTTGCGACTGGCTGTCTGTGGGACGATGTCTTGTGATTGTTACGACCTGTGTTGACGTTTGCGTGGAATACAAAGGTGATGTGGGTAGGTTTGACTCCTGCAACTAAGTTACAACAAGAGGGTTGTTGAAAGATACAGCCGCAGCCGCGCCGAGCTGAGCGGATGCAGATCGGGAGGGATATCATTCTAAAGTGATCGGATGTGTGGGGACATTGAACGCTCTCTTCCTTCTTCCTTCCAGATTATCGCGGATCAGCCCAGGGTAGACAAATTAGGAAGGAGATCCGCAACACAGCCTTTACCATCAACGCAGAGGCCCCGGGTACTCGATGGCCACATCGCTAGTTCAGCGGTGCAAGTATCGTCGCGATGAACAGATTGACGTCAGCCTTCTCGGGGTAAGTGCGCTCAGCAACGACATCCGCAAGGTAGCTGACCTTCTGCCCCTGAAGCGTTGTCTCCGGAACCTCAGTCTCGACATCTTCTGATAAGACGGACGCGATCAGTATCCAATCCTTCCGACATGGTGAACATTCCGGACAAGGCAGGAGAACAGATATAGCATCTGCCGCTTCAGAGTCTGTCGCCCCATCCCCTACGGAAGCCGACTTTCCCCTGGATCAAACCGGCATTCAAATCCGGAAAGTTCTCGATGGTCATCATGTCGACGGTGTCTCTGGTTTAGAATACATGTACGACGACCCGCGACGGCCGTATTACTGCCAGAATCTCTCGCCAGCGAGGACTTCATGGCATTTCCCCAGCAGCTCTGGAGGAAGCGGCAGTAATCACGAAACTTCCAGCAGCATTTCGACTTCCGATGCTCGCAAGCCTTCAAATAATGCAGCACAACGAGCCCTTGCGGCCGGATCATCCGGAATAAGCTCAAGCAGTGGTTTCAGTAAATCAGGAAGCTATGGGACTTCGCCTCCCTCATCATCTTTTGAAGACGTCGATCATGCGTTGCCCTTTGCACATGGATCGCATTTGAAGAATTCTTCTAGTTTCGCATCCTCCTCAGCGGGTCATACCGATTCAGATTCTGGCAAGCCGCCACTCCCGACAAGTCGCCCTTATAGTGGTCCCGATCGTTATGTCAAGATGGTATTGACATACGCCACCAATCCTCCGAGTAACAGAAAGAGCAATAGGACGAGCGGAAGTGACGGATCAGGGGGAATGGGTCAGCCCAACAGACCGCTCAGTTTCAAGTCTATGGCGAAAGGGCCCGACGGCACAAATCGCGTTGCTCTAGCGGCGAACGACGGTAAGTCCCTATCGACCTGTAAATGCAGCCTCTCGTCAGGAACTCATCTCCGTAACCCCTAGCTCTCCGTATCGTCGCTATAACCTCACCACCACCACAATCCGTGAGCAGCAAACCGATATCTTCGTCTCCGTTGGCACAAGAAGAGAGGACATCAACGCCTGGCTTCACGTCTACGGGCGGACCCCGTGCGATCGCTCATGGACCAGGTGGAGCACGGATTGAGGAAGTTGTGAATCTTTGGAAGGGGGTGCCAACGGGAAGTGTGGCACGCGTTGTCAATCACGTCGACTGGGGCGTAGGCGGTGAGTTGGTTCGCTGCCCACAATCGATATGTTTGCTAATATGGTGGGGACCCAACGCCCGATAGCCATGTCCAACAAGATCTTGACCGCTTGTAGTAACGGAAACTTTATGATCTTCGATGCTGAGAAAAATCGCTTCGGTAAGTCGGTGTGGACATGTCTTTCTGTGATCGATCGACTTACCTTCCGCCATTATTACCAGAGCGGGAAGTCTCGGCTGGTCATTCGCGAGCGATGTTATGCTTACAGATGTCCAAGACGGCGGCGCAGGGACATAGGCTGCTTACAGCGGGAGCAGACGGGTATGCAAAACTATGGGTAAGTAATTCGACTGACACAACATCCAGCATTGTATGATGAACATATCTTTTCATGCTCTTCGCCTTCAGGACCTTCGTCAGGCGAAGAATCCTGCCTTGATGAGTGTGCGACATCCATCACCAATCGTTTCTTTGGCATTTAGTCCTCCCGGAATTGAAAACGCATCGGCGGCGAATTCGTATATTCTCGGCCTCGAGAATGGTTCAATCTTTCGATACGAGTGGCGTATGGCAACCAGAAGTGTGGGCAGAATCACAGCTGCTCACGGGGCCAAAGCTATCATGGCACTCGAATGGAAGGAAAGCGGGATCGGTGATAGGGAGGCAGGAGGGGGTCACGGTGTCGGTTCTGGAGGATGGCTAGCCAGCGGGGGCTTGGATCGAACTGTAAAGGTGAGCAAAGACGGAGTCGGAATGCTATTCGACGTCAACATGTCCGACTAATTGCACTCTAATGTACGGGATTGTTGCATCCTAGATTTGGGATTTGACGGCAGTGGAAATGCCGACGTACCCTTACCATATCATATACACGCCCCATCCGGTACGACGAGTCGCTTGGCGACTCGGTCATGATACAGAAATCGCCGTTGTTTCAACACCCGCAACCTCTGCGGCCTGCATGTCTAGTACACCGATACAAGAGACGAAAAGCCTGGACGAAGACATCGTTTCAGAGCAGATGGACGAAAGTCGTCTAGAGGTATGGGATGTCCGACGAGGCCACGTCGCCAAGTATATTCTGGGGAAAGCAAGCAGATTCGGGGAGACCGGGGCTGTGACTGATTTGATTTGGCCGGATGGGGATGCAGTCCAAACCTGCTATTCGAACGGGAGCGTCGTGCAGCACGACATTCGGTCACACATTCGTCCGCTTGATCATATGCCAAGACAAGCAATAGCTTGGTCGCCACAAGGCGAGGCGACCGTCGCATTAGATCGTTGGGCTATCGGAGAAATACCTTTCGATGATATGTAAGTGTTTTGCCCGAATGACAAGAATCGTCATCCTGACCTCAGTCCACTTGCACTAGCAAACCCGAGTTCACCGATCAAGCCTTGCCATTCCCACGTAAATCAGTATCTGATCCGCCTTTTTCCACCCGACAAACGGCAGTAACATTACCTTCACCTCATTTGGGGGATGAAATTTTCCGCTATCTGGCCTACGCATATCGCATGGAGCCAGGTGAAGACACGGCTGAAACCTGCGAATGGAACGCCGGTTGCGCTGCAGAAATAGAAGCGCACGACCACCAACGCCTCTGGCTTCTTGTCAAACAATTATTCCAGCGGCAGCAGGAGCATCCGGTCCCAAATGTCGATGGCCGAGTCGGCAACATTGCCCCTCTTTCGGCTTCCACCACTGGAGAGCGCATACCCTGCGCTTTCGACAGTGCGCCGCCAACTGACGTGCGCAACAGATCTCCTGTAGAGCTTGAGAGGGTGGAAGGTGCTGCAATAATACAGGAGGGCAAGGATAGCAAAACGAGCGCCTCAAATACTAAACCGCCGCAACAAGCCGTTACTATGGCTGACTTGCGATCTTCCAACAACAACAAGCGCAGAGCGTCCTCGTCCAGCTCCTCTGGTTCAGACTCGCCGCCATATGACGACACTACCAGAACACCGATGCCAGGCAAGCTCCAATTGGGTTCCCTCACCCCTTCAATACAAGACTCGCATCTTTCAGATTCCAGTACTTTCCGCTTTGGCACCGTGTCAAACGCAAAGAACATAGGCAATACGCCAATGAAATCACCATTAGCGAAGGCTCTTGCCACATTACCGAACATCACCTCGAGCGAACCAGATGAAGACCAGTCTGTGAACCTTCCGTCGCGACTTCATCGGCCCGCTGGATTAAGTTCGAGACCGTCAGTATATCAAGCTAGAGAAGATGTCAATAAAAGCGAAACAGCCAGCACCATCAAAATATCACCAAGCATTCACCCAGCATTCTCTAGACGACCGTCAGATATGACGACTCTGCCAATGGCGGCGATGGCGGTCCCACAGACTGCAGAAGAAAGGCGCAAGGAAGCCCGACGCTTGAGGGTTTTGCAGTACTGGAGGGTTTTTCACATCGGCATTCTACGCAAAGCGTACACTGCCACACTGGAACAGGTGCGGCTTTATCAATAATGCCTTTGAAACGTAATCATTCCGGCTGACTATGGGCTTTGGCGGTTAGGGAGAAATCCAAACCGCTTGCGCTATATATCTAGTTGCAGGACACGTTTTAGGTCTTTCCGATCAAGAGGGTCAGATGTTAGTAGAAACGTATCTTGATCAGTTGGACCGACGGCGTTTGTCAGGTGTAGCTGCGTCTATCCGGCGCAATTACCAGGGTACAAAAGGGCAGACTTTGGTAAGGCCGACTGGCAGAGAACGAACCATTGTCAGGCGCCTGCTGACCTGATTGCATTCCTTCTGACAGTCGGAAACGGTGATCCAAAGTCGATGCGGGAGATGTCGTAAATCGGTAGAGTTCGAGGGCAATCCCGCTACTTGGTTCTGTGAATCGTGTAAAGCTGCGCTCAACACATGTGTTATCTGGTAAGCGGAATTCGAGACTTGGGATCCTATTTGAGCTGAACTTCATATTGCGCAAACAGTCATTTGCCTGTGAAGGGACTTTTCTCAGGTGGGCGATTTCGCTTCTAGCAAAGTCTGATCTCGCTAATATTGCATTTTCCCCGTATTTCGAAAGGCTGTTCGAAATGTTCGCATGGCGGCCACGAGGTGAATAAGTGTACGGTCCGATCTTTCAATCTCAGCTAACTTATTCTCATACTATAGGCATGTATGCGTGATGTAGAAGTTCGAAACCGTGAGTGTTAACCTGTCTAGTCAAGTAATTGTGAACCCTCAACCGACATGGAATTACCAATCACAGCTCCCCGGTATCTGTATGACCGCAGACCGCAGCTGCGGCGAACGTATTCCCCTTCGCCTTTTAGCAACTGGAGGCAAACAGCTACTCCGGGGAAGCGATATAATTCTCCCACCGAAGCCGAAATGAGCGATGAACGATCCTCATCCCGCGGAGGCCCAACAAGTTCATCGGGGGACGCAGAGCACGATCAAGTTCAAGAAGTACTCAACGGTCCCATGTACTGGAATGCCAATCCTCGATCATGCGTCACGGGCTGCGGATGTTTATGTAACGGAAGCTGAATGGAAAGCGTTGCAGCCAGGTTATATATGTTGTAGTGATTGATATTTGTAGTGATTGATATTTGTAGTGATTGATATTTGGGGACATAGCCTTCCATAACTGATTACCTAGACCAAGCAGACGGAATGGCCTCTACAATATCTCCCCAGACCTCCAGTCTGCCATGCTCCTCATCTTCGACAACCTTGACGGGTATGCCCTTGTCGCCCTTTGCCGCTCGCACCCCCTTGAGTCCCCTGATTCTCTGTTCCGCATCACACCAAAACATCTTCCAGTTTCCTCTTGTTGTGAATCCATTACTCCTTTCGTAGTACCACTTGTTCACAGGGTTGTCGGCACGTGAACGCCAGACGAGATCGCGACCGGTACCGACCCCAGAGAGCGAACCGATGTTGGCGTTTGCAGCGTCTTTCAATCCCAAACCGAACGTTTCGTCACGCAACGCCACCCAGAGGAAATCCACTGTTCCGTCTCCTTGATGTGACGGCAGAACGGCAAATTTGTCGAGATAACAAATAGGCAGATGTGTCTTGTCGGAATGGGAAAGTGAATTCGACGTTTCTTTTTCCCTACGACCCTCGAATGTGCATAATGCCGCTCCAGCATAATCTCCGGCGACAATGAGGAAGTCGAGATCTTGCTCTAGTCGCGCATAAAATGCTTCCTGGTTAAGTGACCGTCGGAAACTCTTCTCTAATAATCTCGTAAGTTTGACTCGATCGATTTCCTGCACCGATCGGATGATGCGCACTGGCAAGCCTT
Organism: Naganishia antarctica; assembly: GCA_025758675.1. Classification (NCBI taxonomy): domain Eukaryota; kingdom Fungi; phylum Basidiomycota; class Tremellomycetes; order Filobasidiales; family Filobasidiaceae; genus Naganishia; species Naganishia antarctica. Next base: position 72,381 of record JANGFJ010000151.1, on the reverse strand, counting down.
TTCGGATGAGTGTCGGAGTATGGCGGGTGATTTTGCCTTCGCCCTCAACGAGGAGAGCATGTGGCAAGCTAGCGGAATGTGCGGGCTTATTTGTGATCAGGTTGGCGATGAGCGCTGCAGGCGATTTGTGCGATGCAATCAGGGCTGAACCGGAAGGCGGCATTACTTCGAGACAGTCTCTTGCCAAAGTTAGATTGGACAACGCTGTTGGATGTCCCGAGGCCCATTCGCTTGAGAATGTGTTCTGGATGAAGTCGTATTCGGACTGCAAATTGATGGAAAGGTGAGGCATTCCCGCCCGAGCATATGAGGGTATTCCACCTTCCCGATTGATGATCAATAATCGAAGAGGTGTGATATCGCTGCTGTTTTCCTCGATTGGCGACGCTGGATCGGATTGTGACGTTTGTTTACCGCTGGCGGTCATGCCCTTTACTAGAGCGCGAATTACGTCGTTGCCACCTATCATCTGTGATTTACACAGCTCGTCCATCGCGACTGGCATCAACACCGGTATTTCCCCTTCCTCCACGGCTCTTCGTATCACGTCCAGACCTTCCTCTTCAACATATGTCTCATATCTCTTTGCTCCTCCTTCGTCGTCCTCGAAATCGGCTTCGCGGATCCTGACTACTGTCGATAGTACCGGTGTCGCCGGTGCCCGGTGCTTGACCAAAAACTGTGTGGTCCGCTCGACTTCTCGAAGCATCAATCGCCTCGCTTCTGAGGGACACATCGGCTTCCCGTGTTCGTCGATCCCAATATCATCCCGGTCGACAATGATGATGCTCACCAAACCCAGCTTTTGCAAGTATATTATGCCTTTTGCTACGGACTCCAGCTGCACATCGTTGAATGGTCCTTGTATCTTGACTAATGCAGGGCGACGAGCTGTGTGTGACAAGAGGTCGGTGACAAGGGGATTTACTGTTCCTGGCTGTTGTGTTTCTGCAACAGAGGATTCTTGAGGAACGACTTCTGTCGAGGGTGGCCTGACCGAGAACGAAGCGAGGTATTTTCGAGAATCCCGAGCCGATGGTCCAGCTTCAAGGAGTGATAGCAGGAATTCCTGTAAACGGAAAGGAATGCGCTCAGCTTTCATCGGCCTTCAGAGCTCTCATTCCAGCTCGACATACAGTATCTTCCCCTGGATTATATGTTGAATGCTGAAGACTCGAAGAAGAGCTATGTTTCATGCGGATGCCCTTGAGGTGATGCAATGCCGGGATAGGATATGATTCAGTTAAACACCAGGCAGGATACATTATCGAGACTCACCGAGATATAGCTGTGAGCTGCAAGCGGAGGTATCGTCTGCCTGAAGGTTTTCCTCGCAGCTGTGCGTGCAGACCTGCGACTGACGCTCTGCGTTATGGAGCTCGAAAGCCATGAGGAAGAACGGGAAGTGAACATGGATTGGCGAAGAGGCGACGTCGAGCAGAGAAGCTATGGATATGGCGCCATTCCGGCTCGTGCCAACACGCAGACAGGAAAGGGTATATGTAACTGCAAAAATCAACTGGGAAGACAGTCGCTGAGCCAAAGTGGAGATAGGCTAAGATAGGAGTTTGAACCGTTTCATTTACCCGAACGATCGAGGTTAGATTTTAGTCCAACCGCAATCCGCACAAAATGACTCAGGGTGCGGGACAGCTTACGTAACGGTGCCCAAAGCTTCAGAACTCTCAATGGGTTGTTGTCGACTTGAAACCTGTCGACATTAACAGTAAGCTATCGGGCTGTTGAAGGAGCATGCAACGAGCGGCATTGATTGGACGCGCTTCATGAGATGAGGCTCGTTGGCGAAGTCATGTATTCGAGTCGCTTAAGTCGCGGACGACTGATGGTATCATGGCAGTGACGCGGACGTTTCTTCTCGCCACCCTGTTGTCGCCATGGCCTACTGATGGATCACAATCCGCCCTTCGCTTTTCTTCCGAATCTCCACTACAGTACTCCGACGAAGAAGACAAATAATGCAAGAGCGAAGAGTCTATTGGTAGATAAATGCAGCCCGTCATCTAGTAACGTACAAGGAACCATGAGGCGTTGGAAAACTGCGACATATCTATCGAAATCACCAGTATTATATTTTTTGCAAGACCGAAATGGATGAACCAAGTTCCTGGAAAGTGACATCTTACTCCTTCTTCGTCTTCGTATGCTTCTTCATCCTTCGAGGATTCTTCGGCTGAAGATTGAGCTCTGGTCAGGATGAAGTAGGATGCCAAGTAGATAGAAGAAAACTTACGACTCGCGCAACCCAGTAGAGGCCTATGGCGGCGAATACGTTGAAAATGATGTAGCTAGAAGGAAAGCGCAAGGTTTGAGCTCAGGAACTTCCCATAGTGTTGACATGGCGAGACTCACGCGAACAGGATGCCCAAATTCCTCCAGCGGTCTCCGTAATAGACGTTAAATCCTGCCAGCACGGCCTGGAAGAATGCGGAAATGAGCCGACGGGAATATGACCAAGGAAATGGTGACGTACGTCGGTAGTGGATACCGGGCAGAACGAACAATCTGTGGTCGCACTGGGATTTTGCAAATAACCTCCGGCAGCGGATTGATAGGCAGAGATCCACTGCTGGCAGGTTTGCCCAGAGGGTGGGTCGAATTTAACAAACTCGACGGCCGAACAGACAACTGCCGCTCCACCAACTCCAGTAGAAAGCATAGCAGAGGCAAGATAGGTGAACGGCGAGACTCGATACATGAAGATCCAGAAACCTGCGTGGATGATGGGAAGTCAGCAAATTCCATAAAGCACGCTCCTCCATTACTTACCAGGCATTGTATCTTTCGATGCGAGGATACCACAAAAGATCAAACACAACGAGAACATCAAATTGGCAATGTTTCCTCCATTCTCTGCAGTATCGTTGAAAGCGATGATAAAGTGGGTAAAGGTGCTGGTGAACAGAAGGAACGCCCAGACCAGAAGGAACATCAATAATCCTCTCGAGTTCACATCGTCTCCAGCATTCTTGTAGAATCCAACCGGGTAGTACCAGCTGAAGAAGATGAGAACGGCCATGAGACTGTTCCAGGGTAGTTCGACGATAATGTTGGAAAGCATGAAAACCTTCCAGCTGTAGGTCTTCGCAGGTCGTTCTCGTACTTCGTAAAGGTCTCGTTGGGTAACGAAATGCGGCATCATTTGCTGAACAAGTTGACCGAAAATGGTGAAAAGCATAAAGATGGAAAAGAGTTGGTTTTGCAAAGACTGAATCGAGGTACCGGCGTCGTAGAATGAGAAACCGATAAACAGACCGGAGAATACACATAGCGCTGTTTTGGACCAGATGTAAGACGGTGTTCTCCACCATTGTTGGAATACTCGTCTTAGCACTTCGGTGAGTTGCACACGGAAGGGAGAGGCGAACTCTCGATGACTGATTTTGTTGTCTGGGGTATTCGTTGCGGAGACCTTGTTCGACAATTCCTGCTTCAGCTGCGCGAGCTCAGCTTTGACGTCATCGTACTCTGGACTTTCCAGCCACGTCTTGTGCCAATCGATAGTGCTCTTGGCACCCGGTGTTGCGCCGATAGCACTCAACATGTATTCTGCCGGATTTTCGTCTTCGCCACACTTTCGAGCGCCGTTCCGTTCGAAGTAGCTTATCAAAGTCTCCGAATTGCGGCCAACTTCACCAAAGTAGATTTGTTTCCCTCCTTTGGCGAGAAAGAGAAGTCGATTGAATTGCGAGAATAATTGGGCAGAAGGCTGGTGAATGGTGCAAAGAATCGCCTGGCCGTGATCTGCCAGCTTCTGCAGGAGTTGCACAATCGCCCAAGAAGTTTGGGAATCAAGACCTGAAGTAGGCTCATCCAAGAACAGCAAGAGTTCACTGCAACAGGCGTCTCCGTCAATATGATTCGGAAACAGAACAGAAAATGAAAACTTACGGTTTGGCGACAAGCTCTACACCAATGGTCAGTCGTTTTCGTTGTTCGACGTTGAGACCTTCTCCAAGAACACCAACTACGGCGTTCGCATAGCTTTCCATCTCGAGTAACTTGATGACTTCCTCGACGTAGTCGAGTTTTTCCTGGCGAGGCACTTTTGCAGGTTGTCGAAGCAAAGCGCTGAACCGAAGAGCCTCGCGAACGGTCGACGTAGACAGGTGAAGATCCTGCTGCTGAACATATCCGGTCTTTCGCTGGAATGATTCATCTCGAGGATGGCCGTCCACCAGCATCTCTCCATCGATCACGCCCATAGTAACACGTGAAGCAAGAACATCCAGCAAAGTCGTTTTACCTGCGCCAGATACACCCATCAAGCAAGTCAATGTACCTGGTTTGACCCAACCAGAGACGTGGTCGAGGATTCGTCGCTCTTCCTTTTTGATCTTGATATCATAAATTACGTTTTCCCAGTGGAAGATGGCGGTTTGTCGTTGAATACCGGCGACCTCTTCTTCTTGTTGTTGCGCATGCTTTTCCGTAAGTGCAACCGATTTGCCGTTACCAGCTTCCTCATCGTTTGGTTGCGCTCGATCGTTGCGTTTGGGCATCGCGCTTCGCGGGAACACAAGTACTTCACCTTTGCTCTTTTTTGACGAGATGAATTCGGTTGCACCGAGGTAGAGCGCCATCAGGCCCAACATGAATGCGATGATGATACCGAAGTTCCTATTAAAGGGAGTCCAGTCAGGAATTATAGGCAAGGGAGGAACTCTGTTACTTACCTCCATTTGTGCGCATGGTAATATTGGTAAGCTGTGTTGATGTAGGCATCGCCATTGACCGAGGATGCGCCCGCGACACTGCCCACTGTGCTACACGACCGCTGCAAGCCAGTACCGTAGCTGGGCACAAATGAAACGCAGGGGAATTCCCGATCGTGGAACTCGTTGATCATCAAGGACTCGAAACCTGAACAGAGTTAAATACGAGCCGGTAAGCATTGAATAAGGTCAATGTTGCGATTCAGACTCACCATAAGCAATGGGATCCAGATAGTTGATCCATCGAGACCACCCATGCATGTAACTGTCAAGTCAACGTTTATATCAGGAGAGTGTGGCAAAACTGTAGCAAAGGAGTCCTTACGTGACGGGAAGCGCAAATCCGGTGTACATTACCAACGCCAAGATCAAGATGGCGGCTGGAGCCAGTGCTTGACTCAATGTACGAGACAAGGAGCCGATGGACCGGAAGAACATTGACATGGTAAGTGTCAAGAAGAATCTGTAGCGAAGGCAAGTAGGATTAGCGAACATCGCTCAGAGTTATGAACAAAGCCAATTTCCACGGAGACATGGATCACTCACGAGATAAGGTAAAAGAAGAAGAAAGCCCCTGGCTCCCTTCGAAGGTTGACCATGAAATAGAGCGTGATATTGAAGAAGATCGAATTAATAATCTATGAGCGGAAGTAAGGCAATCAGGAAGTGTCTGCTGTTCAACGACATCTCGACTGACCTTGTACGGCATATCGGTCAACATGGACGCGAACGCCTCTGCAGATGCATGGTAAAACGCAAACCGGACATGCTTCTCGACAATAGCTATGTTTAGGCACGCCATCAGGATGCTGCTGCAACTGTCCCCTGCGATTGAGCTTACGTCGTTGAGCATACAAAGTTAAAATCTCCAAAGCGGAACCGAAAGCGTTGAGCAAGATAGCGAAGAAGAGCGCTGAGCCACGAGAGAAGAAACTTGAAGTATCCTAGGCGACGAGGGGTAGAAGAAGTAAGCTGACCAGCCGGAAAATCTGGCGTTGTACGGAACCACCTACGGCTGGCAGATTGTAAAAGACACTAGAGACGATCAAGGACATGGCAAAGTTACCGAATAGCTGGAATATTGTCAAACTAGGATCGGCTTTCAATCTCCAGAAACCCCGTCTGAGACAAAGTTTTACTTGACCCATATACGATAGGGTATACGGCGATTTCGGCGAACTGTCAACACGTTGAAATGTTAGAAGACCAGTTGGCGAAAACAAGGAGCAAGATGAACTCACAGGCGCTTCGATTGTTGGGCCCTTCGCGAAGCTACGAAAGCTTCCACGGCGTCTCCTCCAATGGGGAATCGTTCGTCGTATTTCGCCAGGTCGCGCTGAAGCTGGGCATACTCTTCGCTTGCCCTCCAAGCAGCTGAGAATTCTTTGGGTGTTCGTGGAACTCTGTTTTCCCAACCGGGTCGCACGACTCGTTCCGACGGGGACGTCAAACTGGTGAGGAAATCAGGTACAGTTTGACGCTCGGGGCATTCAAAGCCCATCCGGACGAAAAAGTCCTTGGCCTCTTTTGTCGATCCGAAGAAGCATTGTTCTCCTTGATAGAGGAGGAGCACTTTGTCAAAGTACTGTTTGGGTGAAACATGTTGAGTACGAAGATCACAGGACTCGAAGCAAACTTCAACGTACATCGTATGCGGCCTGAGGAGACTGGTAGATAGCTACGCAGGCGGTGCTGCCCATAATGTCGGTTGTGCCCCGGAGATTCTTGCAAAACTCGGTAGCGTTTGCAGAATCTAGACCTCGAGTCGAGTTGTCCCAAGCTTGAAGTGGGGCACCAGCCAGCATCGCCTCGGCGATCGATACACGTTTCCTTTCACCTCCTGAGACTCCTCGGACGTATTCGTTTCCGACCTGTGAGCAAGGAACATTATAGTCAATATCGAGCAACGCTGCATCCGGCTGGCCAACAAACCTTCGTATTGATCGTATGACTGATCCCTAAGCTTGCCATAACCACCGATTTCAGTATCTGAGCGTACTCGTGCTTCTTCATGCCCCCAGGAGGTTCACGGGGAGCTCGCGCTTCGGCGGCGAACCCGAGGGTATCTCCTACGGTCAATTGAGGGAAATGGATGTCCTGCTCTGCCGAGTAGATTGCTTCACCACGGAAGTTGCTGTGCATCTGCTTGGGAGTGATACCTGGTATAGCAAACGAAGAATAAGTGCATATACTTCTGGTTTCGTCAAGGTGCACGTACCCTGGTAATTGATATAGGTGTCATCCCCGACGAAAATACCATGGGTTTCTCCTGTGATAGTCTTCAGGAACGTTGAGCAGCCACTTTGAACGCCAGATTGTATTAGTCAAGGAGATTCACAGGCCACGTTTACAGGAGACATACCTTCCCGGAGGACCAAGGACGACCAACATCTCTCCTGCTTCAATGACTCCGTCGAATTGATTGATGATCTCCACTTTACGCTTGCGACCCGTGATAGCATCTCGAATTCCCCCAAGCGAACTGAGGAGGACGTTGCCGACGGTTTGCTGATACTCTACATCACTGGCAAACCCGTGAACGCTAAGGTTCTTGAAAGCGACACCGGCCGTTCTTCGGGGATACTTTTCTGGGTCCCGGGAGGTGACGGCGAGCAGGCTCTTGATCCATTCTCGACTATTGAAGTTCTCCGAAAAGGGATCGTAGATTGTGCCGCTTTCCGGACGCAAAACATCGTCCGGGTTGAAGGTGCTGTCGCCCAAGTTTGTTGTCGATGTACGGCTGAGGTGTCGCGCAAGTTGGACAATGCGTTCCTCTTCTTGTCTCTCGTTGTCATCGCGGCCATCGACGGTCGAGGAGTCGTCGGAGCTCGTTGTTATAGGTTTTCCCTGAATATGGTGGTCGAGTTCTCGTTGCGGGTCTTGAGACAAGGAGTATCTACGGCCTACCGCTGCGAAACCCGATCGTTGCGCAGAGGCATCGTAATTGGTGGTGAAGTTCCCAACGAGGGACATTGTCCCAGGCTACTGATGATAGGTGGACGACGTCGAGGAGTTGAAGGACAGCAGAATACCTTTTCGTGCTTGGAATACTCTAGATGGGTATTCGGATATGACTTCGAATTGGTGATATATATCTACAGCCAGTCGTTGACGACTATAATCGATGATGAATTCCCGTGGACCTGCGGTGCAATCAGCGCCCGCCGTCGAACGATTGAGCAGTATTTGACTAATATAACGATACGAGAGATATCAACACGACGAGCGAGATGCAATGCCTTTGATAGCTCCTTTGATGACTACCAGTATCAGATTACCAGAAGCTTGGCGGCCGGTTCTCGAACATGGAGGTCGGTCAGGTAACGGGATGCAGATTGTAAACAATTCGTAAAGGCATATGAGAAGCTATATGAGCTATGAGACAGTTATGAGACAAAAGACGCTTACAAATAATAGAGCCTCCGCGCACGGTGCTCCAGAATCATCGACTGTTAGCGGACGCCGTTTCGCGCTGTTGACAGGGAGATTGTGACTCAACGGGACTGGCTTACCGTGATTACCTAGGCAGATTTTAGTAGTTTCTGAAGCGTTTCTGATCGCTTCGATGTCCGCGGGAACACTAGCGGAACATGCGAGGATCATGTTGTACCAGTGTACCAGCTTCCGGACGGTGACGAACAGATCCTGGTTCCTGATGAAGGATCACTGCAGCTGGCCGAAGCTTAGCAAAAAGTCGACCTATCGACGAGCTGTTGATCGGAAGAAAGCAATGGCTGCTTGGCGGTTGGGCTGTTTCGGGCCGCCGCAACCATTGGCTCCGATGAGAATTACTATCCTTCCACACCAGACACCAGTGGCGTTCAGTGGAAACAGCTGGGCAAGATGGTCGCTCCGACGGGTGAGATATTCTTTTACCACCGGACAATCGCAAGCGAATAGCGTCACAAGGTATCAAACGAAGAGCATGAATCCTTGAAAGGCGCCCATTCGTTGAAGACTTTTGACACGATGAGATGTGATGGGGCATGATTGACCAAAGAGTAGTAGGTCTATCGAGACCCTTCTTATACAACTCGGTATACTCGGAATGGTGGGGCATGCGGCATGGGATGTTGGCAAGAAACCGTTGAACATCCTAATACGGAACAACTGGCTCGGGGCCGACTTCGGGAACTTGGCCCAGCAGCGCGTCCCTGGTTGGGTTCCAGCTGATTGGCATCTTTTCGAATGCGAATCCGAGATACATGGCTGTTCGGAGGGGAAAGAAGGATGTAGCCCGAGTCAGAGGTTGAATGCTTGGCCTTCTGAACAACTCACAAACAGCAGCCCACTGTCCCGGATCCATGTACAAGTCTCCTTCCTCGTCAATGACCTGCATCCTTTTCGCCATGGTAGCGAAATCGGGATTCTGAGTGTGTTCGGCAAACATGTCGTCGAAATCTTTGCGGTAGATGCACTTGAGCTTGTATTCCGCGGCGATGCTGTCAGGCGCGCGTCATAGACTCGGTGAGCGACAATGAACGTTGCGGTCAAAGGGGCTACTTACGATGTGAATGCTCCCCAATCCACGACGTATTCTTCACAATCGTCAATCGCATCGGTCAAGGAAAACGTGTAGGCATGTCCAAAAGGACCTTCGTGTTCGCGTTCGGCAAACTCCATCCTGAAGTAATCATTCGAGATGACTAGCTCTGTCGACTCTTGTGGGATCTCGTTTAATGCGGTCCTGTGCAAACGAATCAGACCCGGGTGACTGTCAACCGAGTCTGCACAGACTCACGTAATCTTTTCTTTCGAGACCGTGGTCCCAAAGTAGATGCCACCTTCTCGAAGATACAGCGCAACGTTTTCCAGCATCTGCCGTACATTCTGCACCTTTTCAAACGCATAATGGATGCAGAACTGCATGGAGACGTTGTCGAATCCTTGAATCAGCACGGTTCGGGGGAGTTCCAGTATGGATTTCTAGGGTGGGATCCTGTCAGTTTCAGAGCTAACGAGCACGACTCGAGCCTTACCCTGAAACAATCCAGCACAAACAGCTCGGTGCGAAACCTGACTGGCTTCCTAAGCGACTGCAAACGCATTCTAAAGTCTTCGATCGACCCCGCGGCGACATCTGAAGAGTGCAACATGAGTAAACATTCCCTGCGAGTCACAGCGCACACCTACCACAACCGACATATTCTTGTATACTCGCCCGATCCCACTTTGCGATATCGCCGCCTTTCCCACATCCCATATCCAACACCCTCCCATTCGGTCCTCTGTCAAACGGCCTATCGGGTCGGCGGCGGACGTAGGTTTGGATCATGACGGCCTTGATCCAGTTGTTACATGAGCGAAGACCGATAATGGCGGAATCTTTACGGTTGTTGAGGCCCTGGTTGCCTCGTTTGTTGTCTGGCGGGGCTGGATGTTAGCGATTCCTCGCAGGACCGAATCTGGACGTACAGTGTTCCGCAACCTGGTAACCCTTGCCAACCTCACCACCAAATTTGGGCCGCTTCAACGCCCTCTCGTCCGTCCCCGCGATCTTTTCTACAGCTCCAGCCACGTCTGCGGATCCATCAAGATCGTCAATTCTTCCTCGCTTACCACTAACAGTACGCGACGCATCCCCACCATCCCCTCGACCCAACTGCCGAAGCTGGCCATCCCCCCTGCGATCACCACCACGTTCAATCACTCTCTCCTCCGGCAGAGACGCAAACGTTCCCGCCTCACTCGTCCGTCGCACACCAGAACCATACGGATCCCTCTCAAGAGCCTCACCGCCCACATCCGCCTCCCCAAACTTTACCGGCCGACCAGTCTTTAACGGGTTCTTGATATTCCGCGGGTTCCGGATGTACAAGAGTTCGTCTTGCGTCATTGGACAGAGGATGGAGACGGGGTTGGAGATTCGGGTGGGGTTGTATGCTGTTCGTATTGGCTCTGCCGGTGGGACGACCGGATTCCCATTCTGTTTTTCCTTGGGGACGCGTTTCTTCCCCTTGGCTACCATTGTAGCTGCGCCATCCCCCGCCTCGGCCGCATCAACGCCCAACCCCTGCACCGAAACCTTCCTCTTCCTTACCGCCGGCTTAGGCTTCTCCTTTTCCAGCCCCGCCTCCCCCTCTTGAGAACCCTTCGCCGCCCGTTTCCGTTTCTTCGCCACCGACGTCGACCGCGGGGAAACCACATCATCCCTCAAAGGCTGCACCGGTTCGCGTTCGCGTTCGGATTCCGAATCCGCTGCGGGGCGTTTCTCCTTTTCCTCGGAGAGATCCACGCGGGCGGTTCGAGGAATTGACGGCGTTCCTGCCAACGCTGACAGCGCCTCGGCAGCGCTCATTTCCTGTTCTGATGCGTTTCGTGCTTCTCCTTCTCCGTCTCGACTCGGCGTGACCTGCGGGACGGGACGTGCCGGTGGTGTGCGAGTGCTTGGTTCTGTTTGGGGGTAGTTTGATGGGTACCACGATGTGGGTGGTTTTGTTCCTTCTGTAGTAGATACGATGAGTACGCGTCGACGAGAGCGAGAGGGAGAGAGGGACGGCTTACCTGCAGGAGAAGGAGGGTTCATCATTGCTGCTATTGATCCCCGGGTAGGTGTGATCTTCCTCATCACGGGCTGTGCGTATTCTCTCCGCGGGTCATCGTTTGTCCATCCTGAAAGTGAGGTCCTAGCGGGTAGAGCACTCGGCGACTGCGCGTGGTGGTGGGAAGAAGATGGTCGGGACGTAGACGAGTCGCGGTCGGTTTGAGTCTGAGGTTGAGGTTGTGCCCCCGTCGTAAACGCAAATGGCTGAAGGGGCGGGATATATGGCACCGACGCTTGCCTCGGCGGATCCACCGGTGTCAAAAGATGTGAGAGTGACGAGCGCGGTGACGCCTGCGGAGCAGGAGAAGCCTGCATCTGATACGGATGAGAGGGGAAATACGACCCACTCGACGGCGGAGGTACTGATCCCCGCTGCGAATACACCGGCGACGCATGCGCACGCGGACTCGAGCTGAACGTCGGGGCGTGATGCATCGGTCCACGGAAGTCGTGCTCGCTCTCGCCACTTGCGGTGCGGTACATGCCGGAGCTCGTCGGTGGTTGGTAATACGTCCCAGGAATCAACGGCGGCGGCATACTGTTCCTCGCCGCTCCGTCCCCACTGACAGCACCGCTCGACCGCCGTCTATCGTCATACATCGGAGGAAACGGGGGCACAAATTCCCCCGGATGACCATGTCCCTGGGAACTGGAAGAACTCGGCCTCGACTGATTGCGCTTCCATGGTTGGTCGTCGTGGAATGCCGGGGGGAGGGGCAGTCCACTCGGAAGCGGGTCCTCGCGGTCTCGCTGCTGGTCCCTAACGGGGTCGTACGGCATCCTCAGAGGTGCGCACGGGTGGCGTCGATGGAAGAACCAGTACAAGAGGATAACAAGATGTTGAGAATTCAAGTGAGAATAAGTGTTGTTTCAGCTGCGGTCACTCGGGCCAAGTCGGTCACGTGCAAGCAGCAGCGAATCCGGTTGACAGCGGATTGACTTGCAACGACATCGCGGCACAAACTGCATCTGAGCGGACACGAGTCGCTCCTTGGACCTCGACGGAGAGAATGGTATATCTCCTGATCTCCAGGTTGAGCCGCTTAGAGGCAAAAGGCACGCAAACCGCAAAGGCTGCAGTATCACCAGCCGAAACACGCTCGATAAGGGATTGACCATACCGGTATACAACTGTGAACAACGTTGTAGGTTGGGGCAATATCGTCTCGTGTTCTGCTTAGACCAAGTTCCGGGTGCCACAGCACATAGTGATAGTCAAGGGGTATGTTCAGACCTTGTTGGCCAATTGCTGCGGTATGACAAGCCGGATCAGGAACGTCGAGGCCAAAATGCGGCGTCGCTTCCCATTCTTGGAACCGCGATACCGTTGAGCTCTACAACCCATCTTACCTATACTAGCTGATAGTCTCTGATCTCCCCTACAGACTGGTGGTCGACTCGTGCCAACAGTATGCGATTTAGGAACACAATTGATACTCTCAAAGGCGCGCGCCCAATTTGCCACCGAAGTACCCGTTTGGTGGGTGGCTTCCGCACGTCGAATAGTGTTGACCTCGGGACCGTCCCAAATGACTCTATACATTCCGTTTGGGAGCTGCTGGAGCCGACAGCCGAAGCGCCCTGTCACTAACGGGGAAAGCAGTTCTCCCGTGTGGCTGATTTCACGGCCACGGCGCAACAACTGCCGTTCGTGATATACTTTAGACTTAATGTCAGGCTTTGTCGCTCTGCAACATACCCTAAGCATCGTTGCAAATCCTAAACTATCAAATCAGCCATCAGGCAGTTCGAAAGGGCAACACCATGTTGATCGTATACATGACTGCCACCATTCGACAGGTATCTGAGATTCTGACGTCGGGCGCGGCGCGATGGAACTGTCATACACCAGCGTTGACGGATAGTGTTGGACCCAAACTCGACCAGAGAGCGCTCAAGGGTATGAGGTACTTGCTCCGAGCCATAGCTTCATCCCAAGACCCGGTGGTAGTCGTCAAGCTCAAGATGGAGCAATACGGCGGAGCTTCAAGCAAAGGTGCACGGCGTAACGGCGTGCAAGAAGGAACCTTTTTGCGGGCTGCTTTTGCTTTTATGGTACCCTATTTGCACCCTTTTTATCCCTTGTTTCCGCGTAGCCCGTTTCAAGGACACGGTTGATTCAGATTCTCTCTTCTCTCTTCTGCTGCCTCTTTGTTTGTTCCTAGTATCCCTCTCCCACCATGAACCCCGCCCACGAACTCGCACCCTTCTTCGCCGCCGGTACAGACCCCGCCATCCTCCGCTCCGCAGCAGACATCCTCCGTCATCTACGTGCAGTCGCTGCAAGGCCCGGCGCGAATCTGATGTTGAGTAGGCCGGCCTTGGGAGGGATCAGTGCGTTGTTGGCTTGTGAGAGGTGAGTCGGTGTGGGCGTCAGTAGTTGTCGTTCTAACCCTTTCTTCCCGTAGACATCACGTTTCCCTTGTCTCACTCGATGCAGCGCGGAAGACATCAGCTTCCTCTGTTCCGGCATTCAACACCACCCTCGCGAAATGCCGTCAAATATTCGCATCGACACCGCTCTCCATCCCTGCGACACCTCCGAAGGGATCCCCAGCGGCGGGTACCAGCGCCTCGGGGAGAAAAAGCATGGCCTCCCGTTCCCCTGCACCGACGCAGACGCAGTTTGATCCGCTGAATCTGCCGGGTTCGTCGGCGAAAAAGGTGACTGGACCTGTTGGGAAGAGAGCTACGAGGGATCTTTCAGAGTTGAGGATACGGCCGAGTATGGCTGTGAGGGGGAAGGAAGGAGTAGCTCAGTCTCCTTCGTCGCCGTCAACGTCACAATTGCCAGCGTCACCTCGAACAGCGCCAAACCCACATCCCGTCTTTGAATCCACCGCAGATCTCCCTCCAACGCCCTCAACACCCTCCAAACACCGCCTCCGCACTCATCAGACATCACCATCCCCAAAAGTAAACCCACCAGCCTCTCCTCAACCGCACGCAACACCACGCCGTCTCGCAGCCACACGTACAGGCCACGGCTCGCCGATGCACAACGCGCTCATGAAGGGGAAACTGGAGAGCGCGAGTGCTGTTCGGTTAGCTGAAGTTGGGTCTGTACGTCGTGGTCGCGGTGCGTTTGACGAAGACCGAGAAGTGGAGGACGAGGAAGAGGAACAGGGCTCGCCAAGTAAACGACGACGAGTTGCTGATTCGGTGGTCAAAACAGCAGCAGCAGCGCGGAAAGGCGTCGACCTCGTTCAGATACTGAACGACGATCCCGCCTCAGATCCCGCCTCAGATCCCGCCGCAAACCCGCAGACAACCCACGCTCCCCGCACAACCACAGCGCGCCGAATAAACACTCTCTTCCATCCCCTCCCTAGCCTCCCGATCGACCCATACACCCCAATCCCACAACCACCGCTCGTCTTCTCCGGCCCTAGCATCTTCTCCGAACCGCACCACCCGGAATGGCGCGTATTTCGAAAGATGGTCCCGCCCCCAGACGTGGCATTTGGGGACCCGTATTCGCTTATGCGTGTGCGGAAGAAGGAGGGGGAGGTGGAAGTGTTGGGTATCGCGGTTGGGGAGGTTGGGGAGGCGTACGAGAAGCGGGAGAGGGCGCGGAAGCGGCGGTTGGGAAGGATGAGGCGGCTTCAGAGTGGGTTTCTCGTGGAGGGTGAGAATACCGCGTGTACGTGGGATCGGGAGTTTGGGGTTCCGATTCCGGTGGACGGGGAGGTTGATGTTCCTGATTGGCAGGAGAGGTTGGATCTTGTGAGTGGTTGTGCTGGTACGCAGAGCTGGTCTGACGGTGTTTTGTGCCGGTAGTACCACGCGAGGATTCCTGATGGGTTGGAAAAGACTGTCGATGCGCTCGCGAGGCGTCCGTTTGATCCGGTGCATCTCGCCCGGGATTCAGATGGAGGGAATGACAAGCAGTGGCTTGCACGTGCGGAATCTCATGGGATTGCGATCAGAGTGTACGAGGATTGATAGCTGCGTCTGCGGGTGCAATGTGCACCTATGGGCGTCTGGACAAGATTCTGTAATCTATGTGTGACGTTGCCCTCGTGTCCGCTTTCCTCCCCTCGGCCCAGTCTACTTCCGAGGTCGCCTTGCGGGAACGTAACTTCTGGGACTGCTCCTGCTTGATGAGCGTCGTCGGGTCGATCTCATCCGGAGCGTATCTGCAGGGCGGTAAGGTCAGTAAAGCACGGATGGCGAATGAAGCACCCACCCGTTATGCTTGTAGAACTGCAGTCCCTGCTCATTGATTTTGAGGCAGGTGAGCATCGTCTTTTGCATACCCGTACCCCTGGCCAGAGCTTCGCAGTCTTGCAGTAGTCGCTTCCCTAGTCCCAGCCCACGGGCTTCCGAGGCCACTTGCATTTCATATCTATGCAATTGACCTGCTCAGCATTATTTCTTTTTGTGGAATGGCACCAGCGCATCACTCACATGTAAATGACGGTCGTCCGAACACCGTCCTCGTATTCCTGGGAGTCCAACGTGTCCTCTGTGTCAAACCGGATCGAAGCGAACCCGAGCAGTTTCTCCTGGTTTACGTTGCTTCGTTCGCTGTCGCCCGCGTCAGCCTGGACATACGCTATGTATCTCGTAGCTGGATCGAATAGTTCTTCCAGCTTTTCACTCTTTGGATTTTCAAGGGAAGTTCCCGACGCACTGTTCGGTGCAGGCGGGCAGGGCTTAGATGGGCTAGCAGCCATTTCACCCGGAAGCTTACAGTTTGTTCATATTCGTGTCGTACAGCTCCCATAGAGAGCCCTTCATAACCTCTGTGAGTTCCGACGCCGCCCACACTTTTCGCGTGACGTGAAATCTGTACGGGGAACGTTCGTATCAGGTTGACACACAACACAGCCTTTGCGTCGGCTGTACCTGTGATTCTCCACACCAACCACTCCTATTGATGGTCCCAAGAAGCCCGAAATTGCAGCAGTAGAAAGCTACTTTGAAGTATAGCATCAGGGACTGGCGATATTCGTGTGACACGCGCGATACATACCTCACTGGCGCTCTGAGCCGCAGCTTCCGCATCCTCTGTCATGTTGCGAGCCATGTACTACGTGGCTTACTGTCCGAAGGAATCCACCATGCACTGAAGCGACAGAGTTGTCTTGTCTGATTAGAAATAGAAACCGACACGACGAAACGAGGAGACTGCAGAGCTAACATGCAGCAACAGAGATGCAGAACCCTTGATTCGTCATTTTCGGATTTGGGGGCACCACTGAAACATTCTTGATCACCGTCGCAATTTCTGATCGTCCGAGTGTTCATTCATCTTCTGGTAGCTTTTGCCTACTCACGATTCGCCAGCAACAGTAAGAATTGAGTTTATCAGCAAGAACGTGTCCTTGTCGGCTGAGTATCACGACAGGACAAGACTGGAAGGGGTGCAATCGGATCATAGCCAGCTGGCACCACTCTCCTCACGACGATAGGAGAACCGAAGATGTATCCAAGGAGGTAGCAAAATGGGATGAACTGGGAGTCGGCTCCTCTTAAATGATCAGCGAAGGATTTTCAACATCGGTCTCAGACAAGCCGCACAGATAAGCTCGATTATCTGACCTGCAGACACAGCTCTTAGGACTACAATTCCTTCCTCCGTTGACCAAGGCATGCACATCATGCGGTGATTCTCACACCATCTCCTTGGGAAGGGCAGTCGCAGAAAGGTGGTGGTGGCAAGATGACAGCCAGCAGTCGTCCCGGTCTAGCGGACTGAGCTCCGCTAAACTGATCGAGGATGTCATGGCTCTTTGAATGATGGTGAGCTGCCTACATTCA
Source organism: Naganishia antarctica (assembly GCA_025758675.1). Lineage (NCBI taxonomy): Eukaryota > Fungi > Basidiomycota > Tremellomycetes > Filobasidiales > Filobasidiaceae > Naganishia > Naganishia antarctica. The sequence continues at coordinate 55,338 of JANGFJ010000151.1, read as the reverse complement.
TCGAGTCATAGAACCGTTATAGACAACAATGGACCGACATAAGAACGACACGCCAAGAACATCCTCTTGACTCGTGTCTAGTCGAAGATGTGGTCAGTAGAACTGCTCGACTGCTTGGCCTTGCAACGTCTAGCTAAAGCCGGTCGCCGAACGAGCTGTCGAACGGCGTAGTCGTGAAGTAAGATTTTGCAAACGCTCAGTCAGTTGCTCAATCCTTCGTCGGCCACTTCTCTAACCCTGCCTTCAAGATACATTTGAGCAATGGGCAAAAGACCAAACCCTCAGAAGTGTCGTGAATTTGCTTGTTTTCCCAGCTGTTTTCCCATTGCATCTATCAACTATTGTCTGCTGATGCTGAACTACTGAACAGCTGATAAGTTGGAGAGACTGGAGAAGGTTAAAGGTGCTCCACTTCCGAACACTCGCAAGGATCTAGCTGTGTAACGCTAATGTAAGGCTACATTAGTCCTATAGTGATAGCCTGCCTTGTGTGATCCGGAGTTTTCGACAAGGCGCTAACACCTAACCTGCCATGCCTGACATCTCGCTTTGGCGATTCAGAAAACACGAACAACAACATTTTAAGAGGGATGTCCATGTAGAATCTATCATTGCAGTCTACCACTGCTCTTTGTGACCATCGTATGGCTCAACTACCAGGGCCGAAGAACCCCTCGAAATCAGAGCAGCTGTCAGAGCATTGAAGGGGGTATACCAGTGTAGCTGCAGCAGGGCTGCAAGGACGCCTGCCAAAGTCATGAGCTGGAGAATATCTCGTAACTTTATGATAACGTAGACGTAGCTGGTCAGCTATGAAATGCATTCACAACTCGCTCTGAACGACATGAACGAACGAATGAAGAGCTTCATAGAGGATTGCAACGAACCTCGAAAGAATTCGCCGATGAAGCAGGTCCTGTCCGCGTTTCAGCTTGATGCTGAGCCATTGACGTCATACATTGAAAATTTCGAACAGCTTGTTCCAAAGGTGGTTTCGGCTCGGAGATAACGCAATTGCATCTGGCGGAAACAATAATTCAGCCCACATGGCATTGCGAAAAGTTCGTCATCCCGCATCTTTCGCCGAAAAAGCTTTGTGCGGATGATCATCTTCCGACTTCCTTGAACACTTCTTGAACCACTCTTATGTCGACGTAGCTGCCTACGTATGTTATACGTCGTTCTTCTCATATGCATGGGCATCCATTTCATCCAGGACAAACTCGTACGAAGCATTGCAAGCTTCCCATCCTAGCTGCTAGCTAGTAGTAGTGTCCCTAGTGTGCGCGCTTCCTACAACGGGCTAGATACTTTTCGTCTCCAAAATGATCAACCCATTTCATGACCCTCACCCAGACGAACTATTTGCCTCGAAGCTGATGTTTGCTGTCTGCTGTGCAAGTGAAACGAAGCCTCAGGCTGACGATGGCTGACGCCGCCGGTCGGCGTCCGAGCAGTTGTACGAACTCTCAGTTGGCTGAGCTGTTGGCTGCTGGCCTGCTGTTGTTGCCAAGTATTTGCTTCTTATTTAGAGCCTCAAGCAGCTCCTCAAGCTAGCTTGACCTGCTTGAACTGCCCATATCGCGCTCACATGATACGATATGCCGCTCCGCTGATAGGTCGGATCGGCCGAGATCCATGTCCATGTTCCTTGTGCGACGCGGACCGAGACCTTCGCTGCAAGCGACGCACTAGCGGTCTGATAAAGATTTGATAACCGAGAGGAACATGTCGTTTTTTTTGCTCCATCTGGCCATCTGGGCTGCTGGTGAATCAGCAAAATATCAGCGAAACCAGGGTGCATAGCTAGCTGCATAGCCGGGTGAGCTGGGTGCGATAGTTATCGAATTTTGCTCTGTTTCACCAGATTTCATCGCATTGCCGTCTTTAGCTCGGTTGTTAGCGCTGTTCGGGGAGTCGCCTATTTGCTCCGCTATCTGGATTGTTGCTGTTTTCAGCTCTTTTCTCTATCCTTCTGAACATCGACTACTAGTGCGAGTCGTCGTTTTGCCAACATCCCGATCTTTGCCCCTCGTTGGGGTTTCTGGTGCTCTCGCTGCCAAACCTGTTCTCATCGCCTTTGCCGGTGGAGAAAGAAAGGAAGGACGAAGTCACCAGTATCCCGAAACGAGAACAATATGCCCAGGGGGCTGAATTTTCCCCAGAGAGGACTTGTGAAGTTTTCACTCTGCCCACTGGTCCCGGCAGCTCGGTTTCCTCACATATATAAGATGTCGTTTTCGATGACGCCTTCTGCAAGAATACGACGCCCGCCTTCAAGCATAAGGTATACTCGCAATCTTCAAGATGGTTTTCCGAGGCGAAAAGCAAAACGATATCATGCCAACAACGGCATCGAATTTCCCGGGCGCGGACACTGGCGTTGATGCCATTGAGCCTCGCACACAACAGGATCCCGTCGACGACAATGAAAAGAACATCAGCTCGTTCCACGACAATGCAGTGGCCGACGACAAAGACGCTGTCCGGTACATGGGTGTCACTGGCGACAAGTTGATCTGGATGGTCACAGCCTTTGCCACCATCGGGTTCTCGCTTTTCGGTTATGATCAAGGTCTCATGTCTGGTATCATCGCCTCGAAGAACTTCAACACCGAGTTCCCGATGACCAAGATGCTGGACAAGAATGATGTTCATCATGCCACTATCCAAGGCACTGTTACTGCCGTATACGAAGTGTGAGTTTCCCGAGTTCATGATCAACACGGTGCCGTTCCTGACTAGTTTTTCTCTACAGGGGCGCATTTTTTGGTGCCTTGATAGCATTCTTCGTCGGTGAACGACTGGGACGGCGTCGGATGATGTTGATCGGTGGTTTTATCATGATCATCGGAACCGTCATCGGTGTAACCGCTTTCGGGCCTCATTGGGGCTTCGGACAATTCATCGTTTCCCGAGTCGTTACGGGTGTTGGAAACGGCATGGTCAGTAGCTTTTCCTTGAACCCCATACATAACAAGTGGCTGATCTGAAATTGTTCTATAGAACACCGCCACCATTCCTTCCTGGGTTGCGGAATGCTCTCGAGCGCATAACCGAGGATTCTTGGTCTGCATCGAGGCATCAACTGTCGCGGTCGGAACTGTCATCGCCTACTGGGTCGACTTTGGTCTCTCGTTCACCAGTTCCAGCGTCTCGTGGCGTCTACCCGTCGCGCTGCAGGTCGTATTCGCCATGTTCCTGATGTGGGGCGCCTTCGCCTTGTGCGAGTCTCCTCGATGGCTCCTCTCTCACGGCAAACTTGACGAAGGACTCAAGGTTGTCGCCGCGCTGAACGGTACCAGCATTCACGATCCTCGAGCCATTCACCAACGGGACATGATTCTGGATTCCATCATCGCCGCCCAGCAGACCCAAGGCTCTGCCAAGGAATTGCTTCAGCACGGCAAGAAGCAGAACTTCCGACGAATGACTGTCGGTGCATCTTCTCAAGTCTTCCAGCAGCTTGGTGGATGCAACGCTGTCATTTACTACGCCACCATTCTTTTCGAAAATCAAATCGGTATCGAAACTCAATTGTCTTTGATTCTCGGCGGTGTCTTGGCCATCGTTTACGCTCTGTTCGCGCTTTCGTCCTTTGTCCTCGTCGAACGATGCGGTCGACGCCCCATGTTCTTGGTCGGCACTGTCGGTCAAGCCGTCGCCATGTTCATCACTTTCGGCTGTTTGCTTCCCGGAAAGAAGGGTCCGTCCAAGGGTGCCGCTTTCGGTCTTTACCTCTTCATCGCCTTTTTCGGTGCCACCTGGCTTCCTCTTCCGTGGTTGTACCCCGCCGAGTTGAACTCTCAAGCCGTCCGAACACAGGCCAACGCCGTCTCGACCATGTGCAACTGGTTGTTCAACTTCTTGGTCGTTCAAGTCTTGCCGACCATGACCGCCTCCATCGGCGCATACACCTTCTTGCTCTTCGCTCTCGCCAACTGCATCTTCTTCCCCATCATCTGGGTCTTCTACCCTGAAACCGCCGGTCGAGAACTGGCCGAAATCGATGTCATTTTCGCCCACGCCCACTTGGCCCGACGAAGGCCAACCTTGATTGCCGACGAGATGCCTGCCTTGACTGGTCACCAGATCGCCGTTCTCCAGGACCGATACGACATTCACGGTGCGACCGATACCGAGGCTGCAGGTGTCACATCTGACAATGTCGATCTCTCGATGCCGCCTGCGGAAGCCAACGTTAACTCGGAGACTTCCACACGGGTTCCCTCGAGAGATGGCACCGTCAACGAGAAGGTCGCCCGGGCATAGAGTAACTGCTTCGGAAGCGCTCTTTCAAATTGTGTATTGTCGGGGTGTCTTAGACTTTACAACCGTACTGTATCCATAGACATCATATAATAGACATCATTAATGGGATTATCTGAGCTCGGGCAGCCCATAGTTTATCTCTTCCTATGATTCCCTGAGCAGCTGTAAAGCCATAGGGCATACTTTAGAATGATTTTCCGACATGGTGTTTGACGTCGTCCCATCTCATTGAGTATCGAACCTCCGCAGGGCCTCCCTTGCTGTCGTCCGCGGTCAGGCTTTGCGTCGCTGCATGGTCCGATCTCGTACATCAGGTGTGAAGATACTATGCTGCAGCTTATATATTGTCTAAGAAGCAAGTTGCCATATTTTAGTTGCATCGCGTCATTAGTAATAGTGACGCTCGATCACCTCTAGCCTCCTGGCTTGCAGCCATCTCCCGCATTTGCAACTGGGATCATCTTCGTCGATATCCTTCGGCGTTGTTGAATGCGTTCAGTGGGACCTACTAACGCACGACAGCACCTCATCAGAGACTTACGAGCGCGTCGAACGACAGCGACTTTTCCCTGCGATAGGTTGCTTCTGGTAATTTCCAGCATTCGGTACTACAATGGCAGACGCGAAACTCTTCAGTAAGCTCTTCTGTTACGCAATCCGTAACGCGATGAACCTGATGCCGTGCCTCGTTTGTAGCCCGGAGCAAGGCTCAGGAGCTGAGGGTAGAACTCCAAGCCGCTGACAAGAAGGACAAAGGCTTCTCCAAGAAGAAGACGGTGCTGAAGAAGATTGTAGCCAATATGACTATGGGAAATGATAGTACGTAGCGGTTTGGGTCAGCATATCCAGGAGAACTGCTTCTTATGTCTCTTGATCCTTAGTGGCTCCGTTGTTTCTCGATATAATCTCGTGCATGGCTATTCAGGTTTTGGAAATCAAGAAAAGTACGTGTTCTTCTGCGTCTGACGATTAACAACCGCTTAATGTTCTTGGCGTACGCTCTCCAGTGGTTTACCTATACCTAATGAACTATGCCCGGTCGAAGTCAGACGATATTGCACAGGCGATACCCGGATTTTTGTCTGTGGGTTACGCCTGAATGTATACGCGAAGATGAGCTAAGGAAATTTGTCCCACTTTGCACCTCTTTACAGGACTGCAATGACCGAAATCCGTTGATCCGAGCTTTGGCCATCCGAACGATGTCATCAATCACGTCATCTTCTATCATTTCAGCTTTGGTTGACCCCCTGAGGAACACGTTGCAGGATACGGATCCGTATGTGCGGAAAACGGCAGCCGTTGCGTAAGTCTTTTTACTTGTCGATGTCTGCCTATGCCTGATCAAGCTCTCTCCACAGTGTTGCCAAACTCTATGCTAGTGAAACGGGCAGAAGGGTGGTAGACAATGAAGGCTTTGTAGCAATGCTGAGGTACGCCGTCGCCACGAACAGTCCGTCGAAACGGACTTCATGCTGATTGATACTGCTACATTTAGAGACCTTCTCGCCGATGCAAACCCGACAGTGGTAGCCAACGCTGTGGCAGCGCTGGTAGAAATCTCGGATAGAAGTGATGATATCGCGCTGCGTCTGAATACCACTGTATCAGGAAAATTGGTGGCAGCTCTTGGGGAATGCTCAGAGTGAGTAGCGTTTGCCATGTTACACACCGGGGGCGTTAGCTGACGGATCCCCATATTTCTAGATGGGGACAGGTCTACATCTTGGATTCTCTGCTGTCTTTCACACCTCAAACTCCCATCGAAGCGGAACAACTAGGGGAGCGGATCTCGATCCGGCTTCAACACGCCAACAGCGCTGTCGTGCTTACGACTATCAAGGTATTATTGTACCTGATGAACTACATGGAGGATGAAAGCTTTATCCAAAGCCTGGAGCGGAAAATGGGACCCCCGTTGGGTAAGCGCGATCACCTTGACTCAAAGTCGCCTAATTGACAGACCGCCACTTCGAATCCAGTTACACTGCTTTCCTTGGGCTCCGAAGTACAATATGTGGCTTTGCGGAATATCCTGTTGATCATTCAACGGCGACCCGCAATCCTCCAGCACGAGGTCAAGGTCTTCTTCTGCAAATACAATGATCCCATCTATGTCAAACTGGCCAAGTTGGAGATCATGTATCGCCTTGCACGCCCAGAGAATGTACACGAGGTGCTGCCCGAACTAAAAGAGTCAGTTTGTCTGTCGCATTGTCTCTAGCCGTGAATCATATGCCAACATTTGTTGCCTCACTCGACAGATACGCATCCGAGGTCGACGTTGACTTTGTTCGAAAAGCTGTCCGCTCAATAGGCCGACTGGCGATCAAAATCCAGCCGGCCGCAGATCAATGTATCTCTGTGCTACTCAAGTTGCTGCAAACCAAGATCTCCTACGTCGTGCAAGAGGCAATCGTCGTCATCAAGGACATTTTCAGAAGATACCCCAACCAATACGAAAGCATCATCGGCGCACTATGCGAGAATCTGGACGCTCTCGATGAGCCGGAAGCAAAGGCTGCCATGATCTGGATCATTGGACAGTATGCCGACAGGATTGAAAATAGTGATGAATTGCTCGAAGACTTTTTGTTCACGTTCAACGAGGAACCCACAGAGGTGAGCCCAAATGCGCCCCGCCAAGTCATTGATAATATTAACTTGATCTGTCGTGAACAGGTTCAACTCGCGTTGTTGACTGCTATCGTCAAGCTTTTCATACGTCGACCAACGGTGGGACAAGAATTGGTACCGAGGGTGTTGAAAATGGCTACGGAAGAAGTGGACAATCCGGATCTGCGAGATCGAGTGAGCATGAACGGCATGAGCTTCCCGCACTTGAGCGCCAGATGGCTTATTTGCTGTTGGTCAGGGATTTATGTACTGGCGTTTGCTGTCGAGTAATCCAGCTGCTACGCGGGACATTGTCCTCGCCGAAAAACCCCCTATATCGACCGAGACAGATAGGATGGATAAAGGAACGCTGGATCAGGTGAGCATCCGAGAGCGGCATCATGCGTAAACCGGGTCATAACATTAGTGGTCGATAGCTACTTTTACATACAGGTACTCTCTCTAGTATATACCACAAATCCCCTCAAACGTTTATTAGGACAGCGAAAGCTCGCTACTTGCCAGGTAAGCTCCCTCTTGTCGTGTTTTTTTAGATGAGTGCCATGTTGATTCACCTCACTCCCAGACTCGCCTGCACTCAACGCATCTTCAAAACGGCATCTAGTCACAGCAAATGGTGGACCGGCACGACAGTACCGGAAACCGACCGTCACTGCAAGGCCTGTCTCGCAGATCGATGACGGTGTCCGACCCACTTCGCGTTACACAGAGCGACAAGACGACGACAGAATGTTCAATGCGCCAGATGTCGGCACCGCTGATCCCTATGCTCAGCTTGGTGCGCTTGCCGACTATCAGGTCGATCAGCCAAGGCCAAGGGGAATTTCACGGGCCGGCGACGAAGATCTATTGAGTTAACGAAGAGTTGAACACAAGCGACTTGGGATTTAAGACGAGAAGAGTTGTAGCACAATGACGAATGATCCCGTCACGAGTTGTTAATTATGGATCATAGCGATTTCTTATTTCAAACTTAGCTTATCATACAACCAAACGCCCTTATAGACCCGGCGATGTAGACACTATCTTTTCCGTTCAGACGGACCCCTAGTACATGAATAACCAACATCACAAACCAACCCAAGTGAAAGACTTTCGGAGCTTGGCCGTCTCCCGCAGAGGCAGTTCCACGGATGACGGGCCAACCAACACTTCAAAGTCTCCGGCTTCTGCCATCCACCAGTTTCGTCGTTCGTCCCAGTATTTGAGAGCGTTTCGATCCAGCTTGACAGAGACGGGTTCTTTCTGACCAGGTTGTAATTCGACTTTGACGAAACCCTTGAGCTCCTTTACCGCTCGAGGCAAACTACTCTGTGGGTCCCGGATGTAAACTTGACCAGCCTCCTTTCCGGCGACCTTGCCAGTGTTTTCGATCGAGAACGACACTTCAAAGTCTCCTTCAGCTAAAATATCAGACACCTTGAGGTCCGAATAAGCAAAGGTAGTGTACGACAGACCGTGCCCGAACGGAAACAGTACTGGTGTTTCCGACTTGTCGAAATGTCGGTAACCCACATAGATACTTTCGGTATAGAAAGTCTTTCCGGGGGTTGCCGAGGTGATTCCAAATCCGATGTCGGAAGGCGAGTCTTCGAGACGCTTGGGGAAGGTCAAGGAGAGCTTGGAAGAAGGGTTGATCTTGCCGAATAGGACGTCTGCCAATCCGTCACCGAGGGAGTTGCCGCCGTAAAAGGCTTGGACCAATGAGTGGGCCTGGTCTACCCATGGCATGGTAACAGGAGTGCCGGTCTGGTTGACGATAACGGTCCTCGGGTTGGCTTCCAGGATAGCTCGGACCAGCTTGTTGGTTGTTCCGGGCAATTCCATATGCTTTCGATCATAGCCTTCAGACTCAAAGTCTTCGTTCAAGCCGACGACGACAATGGCAACGTCCGCGTTCTTTGCCGCCACGACTGCATCAGCGATGGCTCTTTCGTCCTCGATAACGGGAATGGCGCCAAAGCGGAAGCCTCCGGCGGTTTGAAAGGGACTGCCCCGTACGTCTTCTTGGTACCACGAACGAACTTCCAGATCATAGGCCTTGTTGGCTACCAGGTTGTCGATAGTGCCGGTCTGTTCAACGGAGCCAGAGCCGAAGTACAATTCTCCAGGAACCCAGTTGGAGCTGTTGTTGACAACCAGGCGACCATTGATGTACAGATCCGTGGCGCCAATGGATCCGAGCCCAAACTTCCATGTACCGCTGGTGTCGGGCGTGAACTTGGTTGTATACTTTGACAAGCAAGAAATTAACAAAAAGGTAATAGCGCGTATACTTGTTCTCACTTACTCTGATATAAGGCTTCGATACCGCAATGTCAGCCGGCACTCCATCCATCATGAAGCAGTTGCAAGTGGCGGTGGGGACGCTGTAGTCTGTCTTCTGACTGATTTTGATGCCAGCGTCCTTGCCAGTAAACTCCTTGGTAGGTTCGGACTTCCAGAACTCCACCTGAGCGAAGCCGGCCTCTGATTTACCGCTCGGGTGGGACAACATCTTGGAGATGGCGGGCATATAGAGGTAGGTTGCAGAACCGATCGAGTAGTCGACTTCAGCGCCGATTTCCTTTGCAGCAGCGGTAATACCTTCCAGAGGGGTGACAGTGTAGGCGGTTAACATCGAAGCAGAACCACCGCCGGAGGGCACAGCCACACGGGCGTTGCTACCGATAACCGCAACCTTCTTGGCCGCCTTGATGGGCAAGATGTTCTTCTCGTTTTTAAGTAGAACGATCGCGTTGGCGGCAGCCTTCCTCAACAAGGCTCGAGTCTCGTCGTTGTCAACCATTTTCTCTTCGCCGTCAAAGGGGATGCCGGATTGTTTGGCGAACTTGACGATACCGAGAATCTTTCGGACGCGTTCGTCAACTTCCCACATGAAGAGCTTGCCAGCTTGCAGTTGTCGGAGAATTTGAGCACCTCGGAAGACGGGAGGGCCGGGCATCTCGATATCAAGGCCCGCCTTGATACCTAGAAGCTCAACGATAAGCGCATATGATACCTGAAGATACCATGATTCATGACTTACTGGTATCGCACGAGTATACTCCAGTCCAATCGGACATCACCATACCGTCAAATCCCCATTCCTTTCGAAGAATGTCATCAAGCAACCACTTGCTTTCGGAGCAGTGCAAACCGTTGACTCTGTTGTAACTCGTCATGTAACACTTGGGTTTGGCCTCGGCCTCAGCGATACGGAAAGGTTCGAGGTATATCTCCCGCAAGGCACGGTCGGGAATCACACTGTCGCTGCTGAATCGCTCGAATTCTTGCTCGTTGCCGACAAAATGCTTCATAGTGGCTGCTACGCCTTGCGATTGAAGTCCCTTGACCCAGGAAGCAGCAAACTTTCCGCTCAGATGCGGGTCCTCGGAGAAGGATTCGAAGCCTCGACCGCCCAACGGGGATCGTTGAATGTTGATAGTCGGGCCGAGTAGGATATGGGCGCCCTTGGCACGGCATTCTTCTCCAAGCTGGACACCGATTTCTTGTGCGAGAGCGAGATCGAATGACGAAGCCAGGCCCGTAGCGCATGGGAAGCAGTTGGATGGTGTTCCGTTGAAGAATCTAGGACAGTTCGAGGACATGAGCCTTCTCCTGGCAGCAATAGGAACGGAAGACAGTTCTCACTTGATACCTCGTACACCGTTGGGGCCATCAGACATTCGGACTGCAGGGATACCCTTCGAAGGCACATCTGCGATATGCCAAAAGTCCTTGCCACCAAGAAGGCTGACTTTTTCCATCTGGGAGCGAGGCAATGGGATCAGTAGGTGACAAATATGCCGGATTTGTTGGTATATACCGTGGATAGACTGGCTAAGGTCTTTTCGATGTCCAAGTCATCGGCGTGGCTTTCATTACCATTGGTGAAAAGCTTCTTTACGTCAACCATAATGAGAGTATATTGCGGTGCAAGCTATGTGTCGCTATGCTTCTGTAGGATGAACTTCTTTGCAGAACGTGCTGCTTATTATATGCCGTCTCAAGAGTCAGAAACTAGATCGACCCGCTATTCACGTCGCGGCAAAGCATCTCCAGACGGCGTTCGGCGGATCATCCTCGGAGACAGCAATTTCCCCGGGAATGCGGACCCCACTCGGTAGGGGAAATGACGTTGTAATAATCGCCGCGCTGTTCATATGCCTCTGGTGATTGCGGCAGTCGAAGTCAAGTCACAAGAAAACCGGAACGACCACATTACCGAACCATATCAGCTAAACATAGCTGACAAGCTACGAGGACTTTATGATGTCGCATCTCTTCCGCATTGATTCGATGATTCGACCGCGTTGCACCGCTTTGCCGCTCTTTCGCGGCTTAAGCGACGCCAAAGTGGCCTGGCCTTGGATCTTCGACCTAGAGCCTTCTGCTGAACAGAGCGGCGGCGGGGGAGGATAGTCTGATCGTGAGAGACGGTGCAATGACGCTGAACGGCTGGACAGCTGTGAGAACCCTCAACTGGAAGCGGATGGCATAGCGAGTCACGTAGCGGTCTCGCCGCGGAGATTCCTTCAGTGGTAGGATCAGTTCAGGCATGTCAGGCAGGGCGTGGGCGGTTATTAGTTCTCTAACAACGTTCAGGGCACAACCCGCCATTTACGTTAGATACTGTGCGCGGGTGTCACAATTCAATCAGACAGAGTAATTGCTTAAAGACAGAAGTCAGCGGTCTGATGGTATATATACTACACTTGACAAGCATGAAACGACGGAACTGGCGCACAAGCGTTGCGCGTGAGCTTCTCTATAGTACACTTCTATAGCATCCTTCACCTGACGCCATGAGACGCATGCTTGATCGAGGGGGTATCCAAGCGGAACGATGTCCAACTTGTCATGCCCACGAATAGCTAGACGGGAGAAGAAGACCGCAGCGCAATCAGCAACCTTGAGACCTTGTTGGATGTGACAACTCAAAAAACATTAACCACTTACTACTCTCCCCCGATCGCCTGAACATCCTCAACCGGTTCCTCTCCGTACCAGACCATCGCACCGAGATGTTCATCCCGCTCGATGACCTCGAGTTTCTCTTCGATTGCCTTCCAGGCCTGCACGATCTCTGGGCCGACTTGCATGGCCTCGACCCTATGGCAGCCATATGCGCGCGCTTGAGACGTCAAGAGTTCAAACGCAGATTCCAGGATGTCGGGCCTGGATGTGTCGAGCGCGAGGTACGAGACCCGCAAAGTGGGTATGTCATTCGGTGTAAAGTCTGGAACGAGGACGATCACTGATCCGGGTGTGGTAGAGTCGTTGATGTATACGTGGTGGATTTCCCCTTCTTGGGCAAGATGTGCTGGAAAGAAGCGCCGGCAGCGGGCGATCCAGTGGAGGATTCCGGGTGAGGTCGGAGGGTCGTATGCGAGCACCTTGGCGGAGCTTGTGGAGGTTTGTAAGGTGCGGAGGGTGTGTGCCTCGAGGAGGTCACGAGGAACGTCAGTGACCCAAGGGAAGGATTGCCATCCTTTCGGAAGCGAGGGAGCAAGTTCGTCGTCCGTCGAGGAAGGGGCGACGTTCCACCCAACCTCCTGTTCGAATTGGGCAATCCAACCATCCCGTGCTTCCGCTCCTTGTCCAATCTGGATACGGCGGTAAAAGTCCCGTCCAACATCGGACCAGAGCGTGGCGAATGTGGCATCCTGTGGCCGGAACTCGGGCTTTGGCGGGGCGCCCCAAGCGGCTGGGAAGGGTGGTAATGTATCGGGGATGGAGATCGCGTAATGTAAGAGGGAGAGCAGGCGTGTTGCGTATCCGTTCTCTAGGGAGCCGATCATCAGCGTGCGAGAGAAAAAGAAACCCAGAGATGACATACTTCGGTGACGAGGCGGAGTAACGACACTGGTAATCACATAGCTGACCACACCCGAAATCTTACCGTCCTTCTTCGTCAACTTCTTGGCCTCTCGACGGAGCCTACAAGGCCCAGCGACGAGTCAGACAATATGAAGCGGTGGATGATTGAAAGAGCTCACGTTCGGGTCGACGCAAGGACGTCTGTACCTTCAGGATTAGACCGGTGGACGAGGGCCCTGGAGGATCGACATCACGATTAGAAAAGAGCGAACGGCATTCGAAGCTGGACGTACCAATAAGTGATTCGGCCATCGCGGGAAGCTTCAAGTGTCTCTCCGAATTGGCAGTACGCGACTCCTTGCTGCAAATGGCAAAAGGGGTAAGCAAATGACGATAGTCAGGAAAGGGGATTGCACTCACCTCTTCTGACACTCCCTTGGGTTTCTCCCACTGCCGCCACATGTTGCCGTAAATTACTTGTCTCTGGGCATCATTGGCGACGACGAAGGTGGTTTCGGCGAGGTTGGGCATTGTCGAATGTGAGCAGTACTATACGATGACTTGCTGTAGCTGAACGACGGGGGAGGTGATCGCTATATATACCCAAAGGCAGAGGAGACTTCACGAAGAGGAGGTTGTTCATCTGTTTGTCCATGGAATTTTTGGAAGTTCCGAGCGGACCGGTTTCGGGTATGTCCGATATGGGATTCGGGACCGGGACATGGCGGATGACCCAGGTCATATCACCATCTCGCATTCCCTGCTATTCCCCGCTTTCTCTCTGCGCTTCTTGGAGTTGCAACGTTCTCAAATTCATCATGTCCTCCGTTCCAGATCACAGCATTCGCATCTCCATCGACAGAGTAAGTCACGTTCCTCTTCCCCGTGGTGACCCGGGGCTGACCCGTCGGTTCCCGTGATAGGGCGGCACATTCACCGATGTCTTTGCGAGTTATCCCAGTCCCCACCGAGGGACAACCGAGAGGAAAGAGGTCATTACCAAACTCTTGTCGGTGGATCCTACAAACTACAAGGATGCACCGACCGGTGAGTCGGATTCTTGCATACGAGAACCGTCCCTGACCTGAGTCCGCGGAATCTTTTTTTGCTGGAATGATAGAGGGTATCCGCCGGATCTTGGAGATAGTCACAGGGGAAAAAGTGGAACGAGGAACCCTCCTGCCAACGGAGAAGATCGGTGAGATACATACCCTTGGGCGAATACTCTCCAAAAGCTGAACACCCGGCTGCGCAGAGTTCGTCAGGCTCAGTACGACGGTAGCAACCAACGCCCTCCTGGAACGCAAAGGCGAGAAACATGCCCTCTTGATCACGTACGCCTCTCTCCCTCTGCCTGATGCTTTGTACTGACCGAATCCTGGCAATACTCAGGAAAGGCTTCCGGGACCTCCTTAGCATCGGAAACCAAGCCCGTCCCCGGATCTTTGACCTAAACATCCGGAAACCGAGCCCTCTGTACTCAGACGTGGTAGAGGTCGATGAGAGGGTCACCTTGGTCGGGTTCACCTCGGACCCCGAACAGGCGGAGCATGCGCTCGTGTTCACTTCGCATGAAGGGGATCAAGGGCAGGAAGAGGTCGTCAAGCCGTATACCGGTATTGGGTCGCATGGGGCTCTAGACTTGGAGAAGGAGCGAGTCGTGCGAGGTGTCAGTGGTGAAGCGGTGCACGTGATGGTCCCACTGGATAAGGAACAGACTAGGAGGGACTTGAAAAAGTTGTTTGAGGCGGGGTACCGATCGATTGCGGTCGTTTTGGCACATTCGTGAGTTTCCCAAAGAGTCACGGGTTGACGGAACGGGCAGCTGACGCGGGCGGTAACAGGTATACGTTCCCAGAACACGAGTTGGCAGTTGGAGAGCTCGCAAAGGAGATTGGATTCCAACATGTGTCGCTGTCGTCTCAGCTTTTACCGATGATCAAGGTGCGTTACTGGTATATCGCCGAGAATAGTACGGCTAATCATTGTCTTGTATCACAGATGGTCTCCCGAGGTGTCTCCAGTACAGCCGACGCCTATCTTACACCTGTCCTCGGCGCTTACCTTGATGGATTCTACGCTGGGTTTCAACCCTCTGACAATGCCGGACATCCCTCGCTCCGCGTCGAATTCATGGGTTCCGACGGCGGCTTGCTCGACCTCGTCAACTTTAGCGGTCTCAAAGCCATCCTCAGTGGTCCCGCCGGCGGAGTCGTTGGATTTTCCCTGACCAGTTGGGACGAAAATGAGCGAGCGCCTGTGATCGGATTTGATGTCGGTGGGACTTCGACCGATGTGTCAAGGTACGACGGACGGTATGAGATCGTGTATGAAACCACCACCGCGGGAATAAGCATCCAGTCTCCGCAGCTGGATATCAATACGGTGGCCGCGGGCGGAGGGTCGTGCTTGACCTTCCGCAACGGCATGTTTCAGGCTGGACCGGAATCTGCAGGCGCCCATCCTGGGCCTGCGTGCTATCGTAAAGGAGGCCCGTTGGCGCTCACTGACGCCAATCTGGGCTTGGGCAGGCTCGTCCCGGCCTACTTTCCGTCATGTTTCGGACCGAAAGAAAATGAACCGTTGGACCCGGGGGCGTCCGAACGTGCATTCGAGGAGCTGCTGCGGGAGATTAGGGACGAAACGGGCGGGCAAGACATGTCGTTGGATGAAATGATGTATGGGTTCGTGACGGTCGCGAATGAAGCCATGGCGAGACCGATCAGGGCGTTGACAGAAGCCCGGGGATTTGCCACGTCAAAGCATATGTGAGTAAAGTCGAGCGGGGTTGCGTGGTAGACCATAGAGCTCACGTGTTCCGCTGTTAGACTTGCTTCTTTCGGTGGTGCTGGCGGGCAGCATGCGTGCGAGATTGCCGAGGTGAGATTCACCACCATAGGCTTGCAAAAATCTTGCTGATGTGTGCGATCTTCAGAGCTTGGGCATCACTCGCATCCTCATCCACAGATACTCGTCCATCTTGTCCGCTTACGGACTGAACCTGGCGGAGCGGTAAGATAATCAACGATTCTACTAAGGCTTTGCAGGACTAATATCGCCTTGATAGCGTGTATGAAACGCAGGAACCGAGCTCATACGTCTTTGGACAGGGGTCCTTGCCAATAATCACAAGGCAACTCGACAAGCTGTCTGATATCGTCGGCAAGGAACTCGTTCGTCAAGGGTTCTCGAAAGACCGGATTGACCTTGACCGGAGGCTGAACATGCGTTTCGATGGCACGGATACCGCGTTGCTGATTAGCGGCAGCGGCAGCGATGCGGATTTCCAAGATGCCTTCAAAAGGGCATATCAGCAGGAATTCGGGTTCCTTCTCGACTCTCGAGTGATGGTGGATGATATCAACGTATGCTATCTTACTGTTGCTATTGTCAGCACAAGCTAATGAGCCTATCTCAGGTCAAGGGCGTCGGCAAGACTTTCGATAGTCTCGGTGAATCCGCGTTTACGGAACTCGGCAAGCTGGAGAAAAGGCCATTGATCGACGAAGCGAGTAATCGCAAGATCGATAGCCACCAGAGCGTCTACGTCTCGCGGCCCGGAACGACTAAAGGAAGCCGTCAAAACGTGCCCGTCTACCTACTCGATAGGCTTGAAGTAGGAGACGTACTTGAAGGACCGGCCTTGGTCATCGATGCGACGCAGACCATCTTCGTCAATGCGTGAGTGTCGACTTCGTGTCAATTGAAGCTGGCTTTCCTACTGATTTGGGTGCGAATTGCTGCTAGTTCTTGGCAGGCGGCGGTGACATCGCGCCACCTAGTGATCACCCGGGAAGCACCTAGGTCGTAAAGCTGTCGTCTGTGTGAAATGATGCGTGCGTCTTATGGAGTACGTGAGGCATGTCACGACGCCTGACCGATATGTGAATCGGGATCTGGTTGAATTATCGGGTGGTGGTGGTGGTGGTGGTGGGGGGCGTATCATATGAGGGCGGATGCTCGCATACTTCGCGAACGAACGTGCGCCTTTGCTTGTGCATCATGTTACGTTACGATACCGCGCACACATTCTGTAATCTATCATCGATCCATTGGCTACTTTTGGTGAAAACTGATTATCACAGACAGCCTGGCGAGGACATCTGCTGGAGACGACTATGCTGAGAGAAGACAGATGGATAATCAAGAGGCTCATCGCGGTACAAGGCTGTGGTTCGAAGGCCTTCGACTTCATCATCTCTCGTAGCATCTCCTTGTTTTCCTTGTTTACTTTTTGATGACCGCAAATAAATGTTTCGGATGAACAAGCGGAAGCAACTGACAACGATATCACAATACTGGCGTGGGGTACTATTACTATTATGATTGGGGACACGGTTCTACTTCGCAAACTTTGCAAACTTCGCAAAGTTCGCAACTTTTTATTTGCTCAATCTCACAAAGACCATGCTTCGACCTCGTCCTGGAGCTATCGTTCGACTCATAGCGCCTAGGCCGACACTGTCCCTCGAAGAGCGGGCGACTCCCTCATTTCCGCTCGAATTTCGCAAACGCACGAAGGGTTTAGGGTATCACATCGCCTTCGTGGTTGTTTGCTGCGTGTTTGGTACAACATCCATCTGCTTTATCTGGATAGTTGCGTATGCAGTGTGGGCCCGAAAGTGGGAGGGATGGCTGGGAGCGGTAGCATTTTTTGGATTATTATATGCGGTGGCAGAGGTATGTCGAATTTCTGAATCAGTCAATCCGACGAAGATCATCTTCATTGATAATCGGTTTCTAATGTACAGGTTCTCTTCTTTCTCTATCTGAAGTATGTCACTGCCATTATCCAACAACCAGCGCCACCATCAAATCTTAGTCCGGAAGCATGCCGTGCATTCTTCGTGAAAATGCTGCAAGCCGGTATGCAGGAAGAAGACGAGGAAGGAAAGCGAGATGACGCATGGCAAGCAGCCGGAGAAAGTATCCCGTCCGCAAAAGATATCCAGGAAAAGTTGGAAGACGTCATCTCTCTCGCTCGCACAGGGCGCCCCGACCCTTCGCATCACCACACGCATGACCGATTCCCGCAGCAGAATCTTCCGCATACGCGCCGGATGCGTTCAAGCGCAAGTGCGTTCGACCCTTCTTCTCCAGCACTACTGTCTCCTGGACTCCGTCAACGTCCTATCCGTCCCCGCTCGTTCGCTCAACTGGATTCTAAGCCGTCGGACGCGGATGTATACGAGAGCGATGCGGAAAGTATGGTAGCGAACAGCCCGATGGTTAAACTTAGGAGATTGGAGAGAGATGACCCCCGAGCTGTTGATTTTAGGGAAAAATTGAGGATTTGGCAAGTACCGCTCAAAGATCTCCGGATTCCGGATCTTGGACTAATGCATACAGATTTGTCATTCTTGCTCCACAGGTTTGGTGGAGTTCCTTGGGATTCCATAACGCGAACAGACGTCCTTCGTTGGCTCGCATGGTCGTGCTGCAATCTGCCATACGAAACCGTGTCTCAATCTCCCATTCAAATGGCCCTGGTGGAAGCCAGTGTCGAGATGCTCGAAGCCAGAACGGGAACGAAATTCACTGATCATCCTTCTGAACGGAGTGGCACTGCCGCTTCTGCTGCATCACACGTCAAGTCGGCTCAAGCAACGCAGGAAGATATGAAAACTACCAAAGGAAAGGCTCAGGCGCGCGTCAGAGATATGGTCAAGCTTATGCGCCTCACGCTCGATCCCGTGAACACTCGTGCAAGACCGCTGTTCATCTACGCACTTCGGGCGTTGGCAGAAACGCGATACAGAAGAACAGTGTATCGAAACAAGCTGGGGTTTGAGCTTGTGAGTTGGGCATCTCTTTGATGTCCCGAAGCGTGATTGACGTTAATCAACCTTGCTGAGCAGTACCGGGAAGGCGATATGGAGTACGTGATTCAATGTTCCCTTGAGATGGTCCGCTTAACAGTATTTTTTTCATTTAGATACTTGTTAAGACTTCCGCCTGATTGGACACCAGAAAGGCAGGATGCCGAAGGCCTGGATCCTATTTTATACTTGCACGGTCTCGGATTTGGCCTAGTTTCTGTAGGTGGAATCCGGTTTTTCGCATGCGAACATTACCGTGGGAAGGCTTACTCCCGCCGATCTAGATTCAAAACGTTCACGCTCTTCGAACCATTATTCAGCGGCTTCCGAACTCCCCAATCATTGTTCCTATCCAGCCACACATTAGCATGCACGTCTTCCATCCGCGGCATCTGAAACCTCCATCGCGAAGTGAAACGGTCTCCACTATACGTGCGATCTGCAAGCGTTGGGGGTTTTGGACGCAAGATGCTTCTATGGGAAAGGGACAGGCGCCTAAGCTTTCTCCTGAGACGCTCAAACGACATGATGCTGGGTTTGCGCATCTCGATGTCCAGCCGAAGTATACAAAGTCCGAAACGCAGGATGTCCGGGGCAAGAGAAATTCAAGACGGGGGATCACGATCTTTAGTCACTCGAACGGTAGCATCGCACATGGATGGCTCATCAAGGAATGCCCGGAAATGATTTTGAAGAATGCATTGGTCGATCCGGTTGTGTTTTGCCTTTGGGAAGGCGGTGAGTGGGCCTACTTTCAGGCACTGTCTAGTTGAAGTAGTGGTTCTAACCTTCGTTGAATACGTCAGACGTATGCTACAATTTCTGTTATCGAGAGCCACACAACGCTATTGAGCTCCTGCTTCACTGGTTCATTGCGTCCGAGATCGGTATTGCCAATTCGATTCAAAGGGTATGTCGGTGGACACGCCTTCTCAGCTCTTCAGTCTAGCGATACTGATGCCACTGTTTCGTTCCAAAGCACTTTGATTGGTCCAACAATACCTTGTTTTACGACGAGATTCCTGAAGCCGACGATCCACACAAAACTCTGGTCGTGCTTGGCGGTGAGGACGTCATCATCGATGCATGGGTGCGTACTTTCCTTTCTCCTACTCGTCCACATTTTCGTACAAAGACTGACGGGTCTCTTGCGAACCGAAACACAGCGAGTAAAGGGATATCTCAACCGACGTATGTTTTTTCTTGCCACCGCACTGTTCTCATTGACGGCTAATTCGAACCCGTTTTGCTAGATGGAATAAGTGATAGTCTCGCATTCGACCCCGCTGCGAACCACGGAGAGGGCCTTTGGGGGGACTCGCTCACGAGAATCGTAGATTTTCTGCAAGCCGATTCACCTTGATCCTCGCCAAGGTGGTCAATGCAATAGATAGCCGTATTATGTCGAGCAGCATTTACACTATCCAGTCAATCTAGACATTCATTCAGATACTTCGTACGAATGCACGCCTACACACGCAAACATAGAATAATCCTCTCGCTACCGTTACGTAACTCACGTTCTGCATGAAGGGACAGAGCCTGCGAAAGTGATGTCGAGCATCAGGCGCAACCGTCCATGGCAACGCATCTCGGCTGGGGTTGCCTTCCTCTTCTTTGCCGTGTATGGGCTCAGCACGAGTCCGCAAGTCAATGGCCGGTGGACTTGTTAGGAAAGTCATTCGACCGGCAAGATTCCCTAACAGTAAGGGCAAGAGGGAATGTTGCTTGTGCCGTCCAGGCCATCTGCCAGGTGCCCCAATTCTCACCTACCAAGCGATACGCCAGTAGAAAGACAATCCCCCGTTTCGCAACGAATACCACGACGGGCGTCCGTCCCTAACATATCACATCAGTATCACACCTTTTCTTGCATTTCACAATGTTTCTCTCGACATCCCTGAACGGCGAAGAGATCCCTTGAATTACCGAGTCGAGGCTCCTCCTTGTAGAAATGAATGATGTCGTGAACTCCGTGAACTCCTGAAGCTCGCTCTAGGATACAGAACATTTATTGACAGACCCATGAGCTGAGCTGACTCATGTTCCCCGCGCGCCAAATCCAAAAAGCGCGAGCCTTAAGTCCGGCAATACTCTTCAACCGGAACTAGAAGCGTGACCACCAAGGATAACCTCAAAGGTAGCTGATAGACGACCACGTAGATTCAATCACACTCAGCGAGACTGTGGTGATCATCGTGGGCCTAACGCTCTACCATGTCGCATCCCGACATACCGCCCGATCGCGAGAGCTTGTTCCGAGATGCAGTAGCATTCCTGCGCGATGTCAAGGTGAGCGGCGCAGAAATCGTCAGAGAAGAATGAGTCGGGATCGCTCAGCCATCTTGCTGCAATCAGGTCTCAACCTCACCACTAGCACAGAAGATCCAATTCTTGGAATCGAAAGGACTGTCGGCCGGAGAAATCGAAAAGGCTCTGATAAGAGCCTCCGAGGCAAACTCGAATTCCACATCTGCCGCCATCCCTGCACCGTCCGCGGATACGGCAGCATTTGAAGCTCCACAGCAAGTTTACAATCATGCACCAGAGTTTCAGGGAGTACGAGCGACCAATCACGTTCAGTATGGACCGCCTGGACGTCATGGGCCGGGATATGCTACCCAGATGCAGCTGAGACCAGAGTTACCGCAGCGAGATTGGAGGGACTATTTCGTAAGCGACTCGAACCCAGTATCATCTCGGGCAAACTACTCATCGCCGGGAGCGTTCCACAGATAATGGCTGTCATTTCCGGTGGAGTAATGTACGGAATGATAAGTTTGGCCAAAGTGATTACTTCCACCTTCTTCCCCCTCTTCACATCGGCTGACCATAGAACACGTGTTTCAGAAATTCTTGCTTCCCCATCTACAGCCTCCGACTACAACGGCCTTTGAGCAAACGAGTACCGACTTGACAGCTCAATTTGACGAAGCCACGCAGCTTTTGGCCGATCTGCAAAAGCAAACGGGAGATTTACAGGAATCCGTGGAAAGCGAGAGGAGCAAGGTAGACAAGGTGGTCGGCGAAGTCGAAGAGGCTGTGGATGCGGTCAGAAAAGGAGAACAGATATGGCGAGAGGAAATGAGGGATTTGAGGGACGAGATTGAAGAAGTCAAGGATCTCGTGCCGAAAGTACGTTGTTGCATCACATTGGAACGAGCTGATTAGCTGACCAACCCCGTCCCAGATGATTGACAAGCATGCACAGTCACAAGCGTCCTCGCTCCAGGAACTGCAAGCAGAGCTCAAATCGCTGCGTACGCTTCTCATGGCTCGGAATAAACCCCTTGCGTCACCATCCGCCATCGCATCCTCCGCTGGACGTTCCGCCTCGCCGTTCGGTGCAACGGCATCCCCAAGTCAACAAGGGGAAAGTGAGATCAGCATGGCGGCGAATGCGTTATTGGCACCCAGAGTCCCGGCCGCAACAGCTTCCGTAGGCGGAGGAGCCAGACCGAGTATCCCGGCATGGCAATTGGCATCTACGCCTTCGACCGCCTCAAGGCCTGCGACACCTGCGTCTGATGATTCCAAGCAGGCCCCCGAAGCAGGAACGGCGGATTCTTCTAGCAAGGCAGAAGGAAAGAAGCCAGCCGAGTAGACCAATGTACAGAACACATTATTGAGATCTCATATACCATACAGATTGCGATGCTATTCAACTTGTCTGCGTTCAAGTTCCGATTTGCCGTTACATCGGGAGCTGTCCATCAACGCCTGACGGGCAGTGAAACTACACAATGCGCGAACTATCTCGGTCAACTCGTTCAGCGTGTAAGGTGCTGTGGGATCATCCTCCTTCAGAAGAGGAACCTGTCGGGGTTTGGAGAAGACGATGAGGGACCGCGAAGGCGATGCCCGGGATGCTCGTCGACTTACATGGAAGAAAACGACAGGGATCGGTTTCCGCTTTTCTGCGGTCTGTTCGGCGCAAGTATATGCGCATTTCAGAGAACAGGCCGTCGTGTAGCCACACAGGAAGGTTCCTGGATCCGTAGACAGTTTAACGTGCTAGTGGATGGGCGCATAGAGCATTTATCAATGAACATCAGAACACGATGCATCGTTGACGAACCTCAAAGCCTAAGCCGTTCAATTCTTCGCAGCATCTTTGACAGTCCAATGTGCATTCCCATCTCGGTTGCTCGCTGTCTATACCTCGACTCTCCATCAGCTCGGGAGCCAGCTCCCCATCCACATCACGCGAGTTGTATCCCGTGGTGTCTAGGTAGATGTAAGATCGAATCAGGGACTTCGTCATGACAGGATTAATCGTCAAGTAAATCGATGGACTCACTAGATCCTGTCTCAATGGTACATGTTTTCTGACCCGCGTAGACTCCAAGGTGTACGATGCAATCCCATTCTCCAGATTCGTGCATTGAAGGGATCAATTCCTCCACATCACGGTAGGAGACCCGCAGGGACTGGAAGGTGATTATTGCCTGTTTCGAATCCATGGGATTGTTGGAAGAACCAAGAGACGCTTCGGGAACAACGGATGGTTTTGGTTCAGTCGATAGCTGTAGAATCGATCCGTCGAGCCGTTTGCCTATAAGTTCCGAAGGGTTAATGCTGATGGATCCCCATCCCTGTTATGAGCAAAGATCAGGGCGCCATTGGACCGAGATAAAGAGGTGAAGGTAAGTCAGACGGAGAAGGTAGACACTTCGCGATGAGCGAGGCCATGAGCGCACCTGAAATCCTGTGAGTAAGAGTTTGAAATTGGCCGACATGGTTCTCTGCCTCCTTCAAGAAAGGTGTTCGACTGCTTCACGACAAATCCTCTTGTTTAGCTGGGCCAAGGGCAAACAAGAGATGATGCCAAATGGTTCCATGTGCACAACTTGGGTGAATCAGCTGGTGGCTGGAGGATGCATTGGTTTCGGGCTCCTCCGAGACTCCTCCGAGATGCAGGACACCGGGGACAGCGAAATTGAACACTCGCTAGTCTGCAGTCCTTGTAGTAAGTAGTCTACAGTCTACTCTAGTAACACCTCTCACTTCGATATCGGATGCCGAAACAGCAGTAGTAATGGACGTCGTAAGTATAGCGAACAAGATCGGGCCGTCTTGTCTGGGGAGTAACTGTGATCAGCCCTCCGCACGCTGAGCCGGGAGCCCTGCCAATATGTTTCGGCGATATATCATGATCGACGTCTAGAAGAGCTCATTCGCCCACAAGAACTTGGGTCGGAGGTCCGCCCTTGTGGAGCGAGCGATGTTGACTCTTTGTTCTGCATAGTAACAAGTCCATATATCCATGTACAACCCTACATCTCCTGTAGACTGCTTTCACTGCCCCCGGACTGAGACGAAGATATCCGTGAAGACTGGCATATCCGCGGATAGTACTCTTCCCTCTCGAGTATTTTCCGCATCACTGTGACGAAAATGAAGGTACGGTGTTGTATCGGTAGTTATGTTGGTTATATACCGGTGGTGGATTTTGATACATGTGCCTAACGCCGTCGGAGCGATGTGCGTCGGGGCCTTGATGTTTCGGTGCTGTCTCTGGCGATCCTATTATTCCTCTGCCACAGTCTTGAGCTTCATAAGGCGGAAGAAATCGCTTATTGTTCAGCCACAACCAACCAGCTGATACGAGCAGGAACCACAAACCTGTAAGCCATGGATTGCTTTCACCTCCTCCTTCAAACAGTGATTGACGAGCTTGTGCTGCTTGATTGTTGATAGTCCCTTGAATTGCGGTGACGAGATATGAATGGCATAGAATGATCCGCACCCACCTGACGTAGCAGGATGCAAAGCGTCAGACTACGAGTGACGTGAAGTACGGGTTTGGACTCACCACTAACATCCACCACATCCAGCGTTTTCGATGCAAACTCTGCCTTGAGCTTGTCATATATCGCACGTTCCCCCTCGTTCAATTTGGCCTCGATGTCCTCCTGCGATGAGGCTATTGCGTTGCGTAACGTCGAGGTGGAGTGAATTGGACGACGGAGAAGAGCTGTTGTCGTAGGGTTCCTTCGGGAAACGAGCGTACGAAGGGAGAACATGATGTGAGACTGTGGCGAGGACGATGATCTACCGGACTAGACTGTAGGGACAACCGAATTGCGAATTGCGAGTTGCGAATTAGGGAGACAGGGAGACCAAATATGCCAGGTAGGACATACAAACCAGCAGCTTCCCTGAAGAAGGCAAGAAGGCAAGCTGTCACGAATCGAATTCCTCGGAATGGTCGATCGTTAGTTTGAATTGGATCCGCCAGCTTGTTCCAGCGTGTACAGCGTGTACAGCGCATTCGGGGAACATTGTGCGATGATTAGAATCAAGGGTTGGGTCATCTGGCATCCTTCTTCATCCTTCTTCATCCTTCTTCCCTATTGCAAGTAATCTGGAGAGCGACCATCCGCCATGGCGCATCCCCTCACCCATCCGACGTACACACTGGATGTCGACGCCCACACCTTGATCCTTCAAGAGATCCAAACCCTCACCGCGTTCATCCGACGTTCCCCTCGCTGGGCCGCTGCACCTCAGTCAGCTTACAGTGCAGCATACTATTCCGTTGTTGTTGGACCAAAGCTTGCAGCGGCAGCGGCGGAGAAGGAGCGATCCCGGTCGGATTGGAAAGAAGTAAAGACGCATAGTAGGACGTCGAGTCTCGTTACTCAGAAAGCTCAGCAGCAGCCTCAACCACCAATCGCAAACACAACTCTACCTCCGCCTCTGCAGAAGCGGACTCATGTTAGTATCGTTCGGGATGAAGCAACTCCAGGGTCGTCCAGACCGTCCTCGGCGTTGGGAATGAGGAAGTCTACTGGAGCTGGATCGGGATCGGGAATCCTAGGTGGGATTGAAAGCGAAGAGATGGATCTACTGTCCGGTTTTGTCGGGTTGAAGAGATCTCTGGCACAAGTTCAAGACTTTACGGAACTCCCGCCTATTGACATCCTTCGGCCCTTTTTGGATTTAATTCGCTCCCCGTTGACTTCGGGACCGATAACGTCACTTGCCCTTACCTCTTTAAACACGCTCGTCATCCACATTCTTCCGTGTTATCAACCTTTCCCACTACCAACCCTCACATCATTCTCATTCACTCTCGCCACGCCGCCAACACCACTTCAATTCGCGCTCACCCAGATCACATCAACTATCGCGCGTTGTCGATTCCCGTCCACGAATCCCGCTCAAGATGAGGTCGTTCTTCTCCGATTACTCAAAGTGACGGAATCGCTCGTAACCGGACCTCTGGAACTGGATCTGAACGATGAAGGAGTATGCGAGATCCTGGAAGTCGGATTGGGAATGGGCGGTCGTGCACGACTTGGCGAAGGGTTGCGTCGAACTGCGCAGATCACTGTTGGAGCGATCGTGAAAGCCGGGTTTGGACGTCTCAAGTTGATGGATCCGAGGATCGTTCTGGGAGAAGGAAGTCAGATCAATAGTCTTCCTTCCGAGGAAAAGACTATTGGGATACGCGGTGGGGATGCGGCTGTTGCTGAATCAGAGATGGCCGTCACACCGGGCGATCGAAATAGCCGCGACGATGATGGTTCGACGAGTGAAGACGTGGTGAAAAAGGCCTCTACGACGGTCCCGGCCGTTGGCGCTGGCTTGACTGAGTGTTCGTGTTGACCTAATTTGCGCCATGTTCCAGAGCTGATTGAGTCCCTTACTCAAATCTAGCAAACTCAACAGCCGCGGCGACCTCTGCAATGCCACCCTTCACCCCCTACGGCCTTCCAACACTCCTGGAGCTGCTTCGGGTCTTGATCTCACTACTAAACCCACAAGACCTAACACATACCGATTCTATGCGTCTGTCGGCCCTAGGAGTCTTGAACGCCGCTCTTGAAGCTGGTGGCCGCCACATTGGGGAATGGTCGGAGCTTGTTGACGGTCTAAAGGACGAAGCTTGTCGCTACCTTTTCCAATTGATTCGTAGCGAAAATCACCAAATTCTGACACTGGCTCTTCGGACTTGCGCAACGCTCTTTACGACACTACTGCCGCACCTCAAGCTTCAACTGGAATTATTTTTGTCCTTTCTGATGGATAGACTCGCCCATTCGACCCTTGCACCTTTGCCAGCACATGTTCTGCAGATCCGAGCGGGTGGCGCTGGATCATCGGCATTCTCCAGATTACGTCGGGATTCCGATAGAGGTACCACAACTTCTTCGGGAGGTACTGATGTCGGGCTAGCCGACCGTCCGGCTACACCAAAGATGTCGGCTACACCGACCGCAACATCGGCATCTCTAGCTTCGTCCGCCACGGTCACCTCGGCGGAAACGCGGGAACTCATGTTGGAAACCCTGACTCAGCTCATGCAGATGCGGGACGAGCATTTCATGGTTGATCTTTGGGTCAACTATGACTGCGACGTAGACAGCGAAGACGTATTTGAGAGGATGATCGCGTTTCTGACCAGTGTGAGTCTGGGAAAGCACCTTGGATCGACCGCCCTTATTAAGCGTTTGTCACCTTGCCCTTTCTTCTAGGGCGTTTATAGCAACGCTTCTTCGAGTTTGCAGTCTAATCCGAATAGTATAGAGGGTCTGGATAATGCACAAATGCTTTGTTTCGAAGCTGTACTGGATTTCATCGACGGGATGTCCAGCAGATTAGGATCAAAGGAGACTGATCGACGCTGGCCAGCAGTAAGCAGAATCGGTGTTTAGACACGAATCTCTTGATGGTCGAATCCTTATTCATTGACGTTTGCCGCTCACCTAATCCAGGATGCTCCATCGATCGAACAATTGAGACGACAAAAAGACCGGAAGGCACTTCTTATTACCGGAGCTCAAGCCTTCAACACCAAGCCCAAGAAGGGAGTTGCATATCTAAAAGAGCATTCGCTCATTGATGGCTTTAAACCCGGAAAGGACAATGACCCGCAAAACATCAAAGCATTGGCGGTCTTCTTGAAGAGTAATGGAAGACTCGACAAGAAGCTTCTGGGAGAATACATCAGTCACCCGGAAAACTTGGACTTGCTCAAGGCATATATCGGGCTCTTTGATTTCAAAGGCGTAAGTTGAGCTGAATCAAGTTTTTCGGGTCCATTTTCCTAAGCTTTGTATCTTCACATCTAGAAAACCATTGCAGACGCCATGCGAGAGCTCTTGGAAGCGTTCCGTTTGCCTGGAGAGGCTCAGCCAATTGCTCGTATAACAGAAGTATTTGCGGAACACTATATCTCGTTCAAACCTGGTAAGCTCGGTCTTAAGCTTGTCTTCAGAAGGGCTATCTAACGAATATGATGGTTGCAGTGGAAATAAAAAGTGCAGATGCTGCATATGTCTTGGCATACTCAGTGATCATGCTGAACACTGATCAGCATAACCCTCAGAATAGAGTATGTGGTCAGCTCCATTTGTGCAATGGATCTCTCGTTGTCTCACAATCACTTGCACTCCTGCCAGCGGCGAATGGCCATTGAAGATTATCAGCGCAACCTGCGGGGGGTCAACGACGGGGAAGACTTTCCCCCTGAATATCTGGTTAGTCTTTGCGGAATAATGGCTTATTCACAACTGATGTCGATACGTTTCAATCCAAAAGGCTGGAATTCATGACTCAATACGAAGAAACGAGATCATCATGCCTCAAGAGCATGTTGGGCAGGCTGGCTTTGATTATGCATGGAAAGGATTGATCCAAAGATCGAAAGCGGCTGGTAAGCGGCCCTACATCGTGCCACTTAGAGCGGCAAGATTTAAGCTAACTTGCCGTTTCATAGGGAAAACTATCACCACGGACATCGCTGCCTTTGATCGCGAGATGTTCAAGCTTTCCTGGCAATCTGTTGTTGAAGCCATAGCCTCGGCCTTTAGCGCCGGAGCACAGGACGAATACGTGATTCAAAGAGCCATCAAAGGTTTCCGACAGTGTGCGACGCTAGGAGGCGAGTTTGATTTGCCTGAAGTGATAGATAGCATAGTTCTTTCGTTGTCCTTTGCAACCGGGCTTCTGGACGACACCGACGACGGTTACCAGAGCTCAAATCATCCAGTGGTCAACTCCGAGAATGGAGAAGTCACCGTCTCGCCTCTTTCAGTTCGCTTCGGGAACAGCTTCAGAGGTCAGCTGGCAACTGTGGTTCTGTTCACAATCGCGCATGGAAATGGGAACGCTATTCGAGAAGGGTGGAGTCAGGTAAGCTAGTGGAAGTCTTGACCGGGTACATGAAACTTATGGATCATCCGCAGATATTTGAAATGTTCCAAACGCTTTTTATTCATTCGCTGTTACCCGCCAAATTTTCGCATGAAGTCGAATTCCTGTCAGGCAATTCAGCTATACCGCTCAAACTCAACAATCCTACTCCTGTCAGGGAGGAACGTCGAACCGATACCGGTCTGCTCTCTACCCTTTCCTCGTACTTGCTAAGCCCCTACGGCAGTAGTGGGGAAACGGTATTGACTCCTAGCGAGAATGATGTCGAGTACACCCTTTCTGCGTTGGATTGTCTGGCATCGTGCAAGCTAGACGAGTTTTATCAGGATTTGCAGTAAGTTCTTATGTCTGGCGCGAGGTATGGTATCCTTACCGAGTCTACAATCGTGTCTGGGGAAATAGTCAATTGAATCAGGAGTCACTGTTGGCTGCCCTCCGTGCATTGCGTACGCTCGCTGAGACGCGATCTGGACCAAAACACAAGGACTATGCAAACTTGAGAGCCAGAGACGACTCCACCGGCAGAGCGTTGACTCCTGCGTATGACGAGACTCAGCAGCCATACGATCCGGCAACGGTGCTGGATCTGGAGCTCATGGTCGATTTGGCGAGCTCAAAGTCGGAATTCGCGGCCGAAACATGGTAAGTTCTTTGTCCCCAAGTCGCCTTTGACGGAAGATGCGATCGACGTTGACATTCTCGGCTGTACCAGGCCTATCGTGTTCGACTTCATCGCTTCATTGTTGTCGTCGGCTCAACTGTATAGTGTCCTGCTCATCGAACGAGCGGTGACCGGACTTCTCCGCCTTTGTTTGCTGATATGCGATCAGGTAAGTCGGCATAGCTGTGGTCCTAGAATCTCAGTCTGATTTCCTCGCTAGCCAAATCTCCGAGATCAGTTATATATCGCTCTGGATGCCCTTCGGAGTTTACCAGCGACTGCGTTAAATGCCGTATCGGAACAGCTGATGTCCGGGATTGCGAAAATCCTGGAAAAGGAGAGGACGGTCGTCAAGTAAGTGCACCAACAAGATTATCCTGCCGAATATCAATTTACGGTCGCCTTGGCAGATCCCAGACGGAATGGGGTCTTATAACAGCTTTGTTCCGCGCTACGGTTGCCCATCCAGAGGCATCCAAGGTCACTCTAGAACTCGTTCAGAAAACGACTTCTGGTACTGTTGGGTCCGGTCTAACGGCGGACAATTATCAGGGAATGGTAGCCATTCTTGATGAGTTCGCGACTGCTGCTGGAGCCGCAGCAATGCGTGTGCAACACCAACGGCGAGGAACGGCACAGCCTGTGGCTGCTACTCTTGGACCGACTGTGGAAAGAGGCATCGCCGCCTTAGACTCGCTGTATGAGTTGAGGAATGTCATTCCTGGTCTCATGGAAAGCTCGTCTTTGAGCAAGGTCGATGGTGAGTTCAGTTGTTTCCCTGTATGAGCGAATCCGCCTCTCTGAACGCCATGAAGTACAGCTTGGAATACTTTCTGGCTACCGCCTTTGATGGCAGTCGCCAAACACTGCGTGAATGGCAGTCGTGATATCCGACAAAAGGCGATTGGTTATCTACAACGTTTGCTATTGAGCCAGCAACTCATGTCCAGCGAGGAAGCGGCACTTTCAGCTGTGTTTGCTAGGGTCCTACTACCGATATTAGAAGAGCTCCTCAAACCTCAAGTCTTCGATCGTGATCCAGCTGGAATGGAGGAAACCAGACTGCGGGCTGCAACTCTGTTATGCAAGGTCTTCCTACAGTATCTCATGCTGTTGGGAGAGACCAAGGAAACCGTAGCAAACTTGCTTACAAGGGTGATTGATCTGCTGGAACGATTCATGCGGACCGGCTCCAGACAACTCGTAAGCGTTACCTGATTCGGTCTATCCAGCCATCAAGAACTAACTGTTGCAATCTCCTTGTTCAATAAGTACGAAGCTGTCCCAGAATCATTGAAAAACGTGCTCCTCGTCATGCAGTCATCGGGCTTCCTGGCGCCTCCAATGACTCCAGATAATAGAACTGACAAGCAGAAACTCTTGTGGACAACGGCATTCACTCGCATCGAGCGCTTTCTTCCGGGGTTCTTGAACGAGGTCATTCCGACTCCGCCGACAACCATGGATGAAATAGAAGCACCTGTCAAGATTTCGGCACCAACAACTCAGGACTCGACCGCAAACGAAGCTGATTCGAATCTACCACCAGCGTGAAATTTTCCTGCGCTCGTCTCTGGGCTGGCTTCTTCCCAATGATAGTGGATGCGATTCATGATATATCCAAACTGTTAGGGAATTTACTCGAGCACATCATGATTGTCGATTTTGCGCTCAAGCTGCAAACACTACTTAATATATATTATTTAAACACAACAACCGCCTTTCAGCCCATCAGCGTTCAGCGTTTCCCACCTTATAACGGAATGGGACCTTCGCAGCTTATGTTCAGACAGGACTCCACCGAGCAATTCATGAAACTGCAACCTCCGGTAAATAGCGTTACAATCTGAAACGCGGGATGCGAAAGGGATCGCTATGGGCGGATCATTCTCCTGAATTTTCAGGTCTCTCGGTGCGCGCCGATCTCTGATCCCGCGCTCCGCGTTATCTTTGACAGGTGAGACGCGGGATCTCGCCAGCTTAGCTTCCGCTACTCTACGGCCTGCTACGGCCCAATCAGCCTGGGCTGAAAAAGTTAGTTGCCGGCAAATCCGAAAAAAACAGAACATCATTTCCTTAACGGATGTAATGCGATTATGCGCCAGGTGACTGCCAGGTGTACAAGCTGTCTGCCAACTGCCCACCTGCCAATCACACGCCGTACTGACACTTCCCCACACTCCGGTATGATCTTTTTTTTTCGCTTTCCCCGCAATAACAGCTGTCGCCTTGTCAAGCGGCAAAAATTGGCTCTACAGAGCGAAACTTTTTGATTTACAGCTGATCTGGCCCATACCAGTTTCGCCAGGCAAGAGGTATAATCCAGAACGACACTAACCGCCATCAGGTCCGCCGTCGTTGACTCTATCACTACTCTATCTCAATAGCTCTGGCAGGTGTCATCAAAAACGACTGCTCACGCAGGTTGCTCCAAACCTATATCAACCCACCCGTGCCCGCCTTGCGAGTCGACTGCGGAGAACACAATCGTTAGTGGCGCAACGTTGACCCTACTTACCTTAAAGAAGGCAATACAGAGCCTCCGGAACCAGCCAACAGCATGGCCGACGAAAAGAAATTCGACGATATCAGTCCAGCGAATGAAGGATATTTGGAGGGGGAGACCACCAGCGCGAAGGTGATGCCTCTTTACGCGGACGAGCGAGGGTATCACGAGAAGGATGAGGGATACGAGGACAAGATCGTCCTCCGTGGATTAGGTATGTCTATCCCTCGCGCCACTGGCTTGTAGTATTTACCGACTGGACCGACCACTACCAGATCCCAACAGCAAAGACGGCGCCGTGCAACGAAACCTCAAGAGTCGGCATGTGGCAATGGTATGTAGCTGCCAACGCAAGACCTATATGTCGCTCATCGTATCTGTCACCCGGCATTGTAGATTGCTATTGGCGGTACCATTGGTACAGGTCTTTTCGTTGGTAGCGGTTCCGCTTTAGCTGCAGGTGGTCCCGTTGGGGTCTGGGTAAGTCGCCTGTTATGGCTCGTGCTGGCTCTTCCTGATCCATGTCAATAGCTTGGCTACATCTTCATGTCCACGATCGTATACGCCATGATGGTCGCGCTCGGAGGTATGTCTTTCTGTTTTCAGCCCACAAGAACAAGCCACTTACTGAACTTAACATCGTTTTCAGAGATGACAACGTTGTTCCCTGTGGCGGGTGCTTTCACGCATTATGCGACTCGTTTCCTGGATCCAGCGTTCGGTTAGTAGACGCCCATGTCAAAATACCAACAGGCTTCGCTGACCATCTATCATTACACCAGGTTTCGCGTTGGGCTGGAACTACTTCTACTCTTGGGCAATCACGTTACCTGGTAAATACCACGTTTGCGTGGGTGAGCTATACTAGGTAACCAGTACTCACGCCGAATCTCTTCATTTCAATTTAACCCTTCTTTAGTCGAATTGGTTGCATGCGCCATCATCATCAATTACTGGAACACTGCTATCAACAACGGTGAGATCAAGATAGGTTCGATGATCGCTGTCACATCTGCTGATCCAGCACATTGCCTTACAACCGCTATAGGTGTTTGGATCGCCATCGGACTCGTTTGCGTATGCGCGACCAACTTTATGGGCGTCAAGGTCTATGGAGAAATGGAATTTTGGTTCTCTATGATCAAGGTGATTGCCATTATTGGCTTGATTTTGATGGGTATCGTCCTTGATGCCGGAGGGGGTCCGTCCGGAGAGGCGATTGGATTTCGTTATTGGAGAAAGTAAGCATTGTTTCTTTCCGTCATGCGGCTCTTCTGGCCTGCGATCTGATGTTCCACTCGCCCCATAGTCCTGGACCATTCAACACCGTTTATGCTGGCGAGAATCCGGTTGGTGGTTCATGGGGACACTTCCTCGCTTTCTGGTCTAGCACAATCACCGCCGCATTCTCCTTCCTGGGTACCGAGATCGTTGCGGTTGCTGCGGGCGAAGCTGCCAATCCACGCAAGACCATGCCAGGGGCCATTCGACGGGTCTTCTGGCGATTGTTGATGTTCTACGTATTGGGTGTACGTTCATTTTCCCCTTGAGCGAATGATGGTCATCACTGACATTACATGACCTTCAGATCTGGGTTATTTCCGTTCTTGTACCCTACGACGATCCCCGACTCTTGTCTGGTGGAGGAGACGCACGGGCGAGTCCTTTCGTCATTGCGATCGATAATGCCGGTATCAGGGGTCTTCCGCACGTCGTGAATGGTGTCTTGCTTGTCGCAGCATGGTCTGCGGGTAACTCTGATCTCGTGAGTGATATTGGTAACCCCTGGTTGCGATTCGCGGGACTAAACTATGACGGTTCTCTCTGTTTTCAGTACGCTTCCTCCCGTGTGATTTACGCCCTGGCATTGGAAGGCAAGGCTCCTGCTATTTTCCGAAGATGTACCAAAGGTGGTCTTCCTGTGTATGCAGTTGCCCTTACCGCCTTATTCGGTGCTCTCGGATTCCTCTCTGTTCAGCAAGGAAAGACCGAAGACGCTTTCAACTGGGTGAGTAAATCTATTCTTCATTCCGATTCCTTTCGTCTTCTAACCTCTCTCACAGCTCTACAATTTGTCAACCATTACAGGTCTGATCGCGTGGTCGGTCATTCTAGCTTCATACCTGCGATTCTAGTAAGCATTAGGGTCTACGGTAAACTCTTGTTCATTCCTGACCATGAACGAAATCACAGTTACGGGGCTAAACGACAAGGTCTGAATCGACGAGACTTCCCCTATGTCGCTCCGTTCCAGTAAGCGCGCCTGTCTGACTTGAGCCGAACCGACGGAGAACTGAGCATCTTCATAACTGTGCTAAATTACGAAAAGGCCATATTTGAGTTGGTATGGGTAAGTTGGTTTGCCATTCAACATTAAAGTAAATCCGAGATTGACGTGGCTCCACCCGTTACCTAGATTCTTCTTCATCAACCTTATCATCCTCTTCAATGGATTCGAGATCTTCATGAAAGGAAACTGGAATACCACAGATTTCATCGTGGCATAGTAAGCGCGGCATCGATACACGATTTGAAGCAACAGCTTACTGAACGTTATCGGCTTGTTTTTGACTTTGCAGCATTGCACTTCCCATCTTTGTTGCCTTCTACGTCTTCTGGAAGCTTTTCAAGCGGTCGAAGTGGGTCAGCCTCGATGAGATGGACTTCATGACCGGTCGACGTGAGCTGGACGAGATGGATCGAGAGGAGCAACGAAAGTATGGGAAGCCGACGAGC
This sequence comes from Naganishia antarctica, assembly GCA_025758675.1. Taxonomy (NCBI): domain Eukaryota; kingdom Fungi; phylum Basidiomycota; class Tremellomycetes; order Filobasidiales; family Filobasidiaceae; genus Naganishia; species Naganishia antarctica. Next base: position 20,741 of record JANGFJ010000151.1, on the reverse strand, counting down.
ATTTGGGGCAAGATTGCGTAGGTTTCATTCTTATTGCGACGCTTCGTCCGGCTCCTGATGTCCATCCCACAATTTTCACCTCTAGCGCTATCTTGTTCTAAATCCCGGGTGTCTTTCCAACCTGTATGCATGTAGCATGGATTAGCTACGGAAGAGCATGTTTATTTGTACGGTTACTTTATTAGGCAACCACAGATGTAGTTATAATCATATCTGTTTCGGATGATTTGTTTTTTCAATGAACCTTCCGGTCAGCTCTGGTGATAGTTAAGGTGAAGACCAATCTTGCGACGAGGAAGCGAGCGTCAAAGGCTTGCGCGGGGCTTGCTATAGAGTGGTACGAGATCGCTATCCCTTCCACCAAGTTTCTCAGCAACTCCGGACAATGGAAGCTCATTGAACTGTTTGAGGAGGCCTGGTGTGAAGGAGGAAGGTCTAGGGTGGCGTACAACTCTCCGGCGGCTGCCTCGCATGCGGAAGCAAACCATTCTGCGTTCGCAAAACGCCGATCGTTCTAAGATTTGAAACCTCCTGGTTCTGGTTCTTCGCCCTAATTTTCTTGAGAGCTGAGGTCTCATTCAGTCAGTGTTCCCTTGTATTCACCCTCTGTGACCATTTTCACCAAAGGGACGATTACCCAAAAGATCTCCCAGAATGGCACGGCCGCAAGCCAGACAGCGGTACAATGCGAAAGCACGACAATCCACCTTGGGTGGATCCAGCCATAAGAAACGCAGGCGAGTTAAGGCTGATGCGGGTGAGGAGGATGGCGACGAGGAAACATTTGAAGGTATCGTAGAAGAGGATGCCAGTCCGGAGGAGAATTTTGTGGAAGACAAGAAACCGATTTCGCGAACGGAGGTAAGTTGAGAATTTCAGATTGATGCACCTTCATACCGGTGAGCATTCCCGATCTGATTCGCCACTCCTCCACCCTAGGCAATGCGAAAGGAACTTGTTCCGGACGAAGCCCCGATGTCTAGCAAGAAACGCAAGAGACTCGATTCATATATTGCCAAGAAGCTCAAGCAAGAGGAAATGCACGAGTCTTTGCGAATCATTGCCGCAAATGCCCTAGCTTCGTCCTCCGCCCTTCCATCATCTTCAGATATACCTACCCGTCTGTCAACTCTTGGAATCAAAAGTACAAAGACCCTAGGCCAATTTCCCAACAATCCACTTAGCGCTATGGAACTTGCCGAGCGTAAAGAAGACTTGACTGTCAGGAAGGCGATGGCCGGTATACCTGGGGGAGAACAACGGAAGAGAGGGAGAAGAGCAAGAAAAGGGGCGTATGAGAACATGGACAATGTGGAAGAGGACGATGAGTCTGATAGGGAAGACGACGACACCGGAAGCTCGCATGGCGATGAGCTGGTAGCCGAGGATGAACGTGCCGTGAAGAAGAGAAAGAAGGCCGAAAAGAATGGGATCGTTGTTGCCGCCTCCGACTTAACAAGTGCCGTCATGGTTGGTAAAAAGAAGAATGCAAAAAAGGGGCTTTCAGGCCACAATGCCTCTCTGACCAAGGTACGCAGATGAGTCCAGTCATGCACAACATCAACACACACTGAGTCCAAGCTGTTCTATGTGATAGACATCCACGTCACAAAGACCGCCGAAAGAAGACAAGGCAGAGTCTTCCGAATTCGATTCATCAGACTCCGAGAATGACGCTCTGCAAGACGAGTTGTCGACGACGTCACGAGCGAAGCAGTCCGCACAACAACCAGTAAAATCGCAAATTGAGCTATCGAGCAAAGTCGTCGGTGTCGCGAAGGAAACGCAGATGCCTGTCTCCACAGCCAAAATGCCACCGACAAGCACAATCGCCGTTGGCTCAGCCCTGCGCAAAGGTGCTGATGGTGAGCTGTTGGGTCCGCGCATAGTGGAAAGAAAGCCTAAGATCAAAGTTAGTCTTTCCTCTCTAGCAGGAAATTGGCGAGATTCAAACTGAGCATACTCGGAAATTCTATCTCAGACTGTGAGAATGACTGGACACGAGCGTAGACTACTGAGAAAGCGGCAAGCAATGATTGACGAAATGGAAGAACATGGCATCGAAGGATTATCAGACGATGAGATGGCTAACGTTGATACCGATTCAGCGGATGACGACATTACAGATGTGGGCGACGATGCAGAAAGCGACGCCGACGAGGCGGGCAGTGACGCCGACGAGGACGACTCGAATGATGCGCATGGCGACGAGAAGAGTGATTCTGGGACGACGTCAACAACAACGGACGACGAGGGGGAAGACGAAGAGGGAGAAAACAGCGAGATGGACGGAAAGCCGTCCACGAATCTCAAAGCGTTGAATTTCAAACAGTGGGCGCTGAATAAAACGCGTGTTTCTTCTGCACCTGATCTGCTCGCCCTCAACAAAACTCTACATGAAACGGGCACTGAGCAACCCCAAGCGAGCAATCCGACATTCGGGCCCCTGGGTGCCAAATATTCAATTCCATCGACGTCATTGTTGTCTCGTGACCTTGACACGCCAAGCGGCTCTGCAGGAACCCCGAAATCATCCAGTACCGCTCGACCCAAGATTACTCGGCGACCATCTGTGACAGAATCGAGGCAAGGCCTTCCGGTTGTTGCAGAGGAGCAGCCTTTGATGGAAGCAATACTCTTGAATCCTGTCGTCATCGTTTGCGGCGAGACTGGTAGTGGTAAAACTACCCAGGTTCCTCAAATGCTATATGAAGCTGGTTTCGGGTTTCCTGGATCCGATAATCCTGGAATGATTGCCGTCACGCAGCCTCGACGGGTTGCCGCTGTTTCGTTGTCGATCCGCGTTGCGTCCGAACTCAACTTGCCACCCAACTCTCGTGTCGTTGCGCATCAGATCAGGTACTCATCGACTACGAGTAAAGATACCGCTATCAAGTTTATGACGGACGGTGTGATCCTGCGTGAACTGGCCGCCGATTTCCTTCTCAAGAGATATTCGGTAGTCGTCGTTGACGAAGCTCATGAGCGAGGCGTAAACACCGATGTGCTTATCGGTGTTCTGAGCAGGGTGGCGAAGCTGAGGGAGAAGCTGTGGCGTGAGAAGAAAGACGGCGTGAAGGTATGTACAGCTCCTTCAGACTCGTTGAGCAAGTCACTGAAGTCACTGCCCACAGCCTTTGCGAATCGTTATCATGTCCGCCACCCTGCGGGTTTCTGACTTCGCAGCGAATCCGGTGCTATTCGCCTCACCACCTCCAATTATAGACATTGCTGCGCGGCAGCATCCAGTGACAGTGCATTTCAACCGTCGCACCCCTAACGACTATGTCACCGAAGCATATAAAAAGGTGGTGAAGATCCATGCCAGACTACCGGCTGGAGGTGTTCTTGTCTTCATGACCGGCCAGGGGGAAATCTCGGCACTTTGCAGGAAACTTGAGAAGCGTTTTGGAAAGAAGGCTATTGAAGAAAGAAAGAAGCGAAAGGCGTCAAAATCCACGGAAACCGCTACGATGGCACGAGATGAAGCTGCGAAAGCATGGGAGGACGGAGAAAGCGAAACAACATTCCCTTCTGGAAAGTTGACTGCGGTAGTCGACGGTACGTACCTTGTGGCGAATGTTTGCGTTCGTCACTGAATCGAAAGACCCTCTACAGCTGTATTGGAAGTGGAGGACCTGGATATTGGTTACGGCGATGACCTCGCAGGCGATGTTGATGATGGCCAAGATGCGGAAGAACCGAATCCTGATTCAGAAGCCCTCGATAGCGACGACGAGGATGATACAGATGCCAAACTTGGAATTGACAAGGAAGAATCCGAGGGTAAGTCGCGATCATGTCCGTCAGCGGGAACAACCATTCATCTCGCCCTCCGCGTAGTTCCACTTCACATTCTGCCTTTGTATTCCCTACTTTCCAATGAGCAGCAACTCAAAGTCTTTAGGCCCGCTCCGGAAGGCACGAGGCTCGTGATTGTCGCTACAAACGTTGCCGAGACCTCGTTGACCATTCCGGGTATCAAGTATGTGGTGGATGCAGGGCGAGTGAAAGAGGTGAGCCTTTCGAGACACTTGTTCCCTCCGACCATTTCTCCTGATGTGAATACCTTTAATCTGCAGCGCCAATATGATGCTGGTACAGGTGTACAGAAATTCCAAGTGGCATGGGTCAGCAAAGCCTCTGCCGCGCAGCGCGCTGGTCGAGCGGGGAGGACTGGGCCAGGTCATTGCTATCGTCTTTATTCTTCTGCATTATTCGAAAATCATTTCGAAGCCTTTTCGAAACCCGAAATCTTGCGAATGCCTATCGAGGGAATCATGCTTACCATGAAAAGCATGAACATCGACGCCGTCGTCAACTTCCCCTTTCCAACACCACCTGATCGACAAGGGCTGAGAAGAGCCGAAATCCTTCTGACAAACCTTGGAGCCTTGGAGCGTGCAACGAAAACGATTCTGGTCAGGGGCGTAGAGAAATCAGGAACAGTTGGCGGCAAAATCACGGATCTAGGCAAGGCCATGTCTACGTTTCCAGTCACGCCGCGGTTCGCCAAGATGTTAGTCATCGGTCAACAACATGGGTGCTTGCCATACATCATCGCCATCGTCTCCGCTCTGTCTGTAGGAGACCCATTTCTTCGAGAAGAGGCTCTGGGCTTACAGGCGGAAGACGAGCAAGATCAAAACGAGGAACTTGAAGCAATCCCGGAACTTCGTCATATCAAGAGTGCGGATATACAGGCCAAGGAAGAGAGGAAAGCCAAGAGACGCGCATTCTACAAGTCCTTGCAGGTATGCGATATATCTTGGTCAAACGCAACCCAGCTTATGCCTTCCTCCTCTAGCGCTACACTGCTCTCGGAAACGGAACCAGTGACCTTTTCAAGTTGGTTGCGCTATTGGGAGCATACGATTATGAAGGGAGTGACCCGAATTTCTGTGGTAAAAACTTTGTCAGAGCAAAGGTAAACATCAGAATTTTCTCCCGTGGGTCTACAGACTTACTTATACCTCCTCCTTCCAGGCTATGAAAGAGACGCAGCAACTACGACAACAAATCACATCCATTGCAGCCGTTCAGATGCCTACGGCCAAGCTCGACCCATCCGCTAAATTGAAACCTCCGAGCGAGACTCAGGTATGCATCGCCTCTTTGAAAGCATGTGAGCGTATCTAACACTGGTCTCCTTTCAGCTCAAGGTCATACGCCAAATCTTGTGTGCAGGCTTTATCGATCAGGTGGCTGTTAGAAAGGATTTAACAACGAAAACCAGTAATACAGGCAGCAAATTCGAGACCACGAAGGGGATCCCCTACCGTGCTTTGGGCGTACCGGAAGACGTTTTCGTTCATCCGTCTAGCAGCCTATCTAGCGGCGCTCCTCCAGATTTTGTAGTCTTCGGAGAAGTCGTCAGCACCAGCAAAGTCTGGATTAAGAGTGAGCACTGATAACTTTTGATTGAGCTTCTGCGGTCTCGTGACCTGACAGGCATTGCTTTCCTCAGCTATTACGAAGATCAACCCTGCGTGGCTTTCGACATTGGGCAAATCGTTGTGCACTTTCTCCAGACCGTTAGAAATGCCATCCGCCTCAGCCCAAGCGAAGGTCAAAACCACTGGCACCGCCACCCCGCCTGCGATGAAAACCAGTGAGGAGACGAGAGACGCTTACGTCACTCCTCACTTTGGAGATCTCGGTGTGGACTTGCCAGTGATGAAGGTAACGCAACGACTGGAAAAAGGTCGTTGGGTGACCGAGATCTAGAATTCGACAATAATATATACAACGGGATCCTTGAATCAGGTACAACGGTGTATTTAGCTTGCCGCGCATATCAGACATGCATAGGCGGCATATATAACACTTCGTCGTCCGTGGCAGAACCAGATGGGTCGACTTCTGCCGGCGGAGCCAAGATCCCTTCGAGACTGGTTTCCATCATCTTCAGCCAAGTCGTAAGATCTCGTGCAGAACTCTCGAGTCGGTCAAACAGGAAGTCTGGATCATCCAGAGTCATGAGATCGAGCGGCGGAATCACACCCTCATCTGCACTATTGAGGGTGTTTTGACGACTTCTGCCTATAGACATTGGCTTGGGAGACGATGACATTGGGTGTGTCATGTTGCGACCAGAGAAACCGCGGCCGTTGCTGGATTGGGTAGGCGATGGAGGAACGCGCCTCATGGTGTTGGTGTCGTGTTGCGCGGCTTTCGGACTTGAGCCAAGGGGTGGCATAGCAGCGAGAGGCGAGGGTACTGATGCAAAATGTCGGAATGCCGAAGTCGTAGGCCCCATGGGTGCGGAAGGCAACAAATCTCCTGTATCGATGATGGGTCGAGGCGGCTGCAAAAAATAATGACGTTTGATATCGGAATCGCCAAATGCTGAGGGATGTACTCACCTTCAATGCTTCCCGCAAATCCAACGTTGGGGAAAGTAAAGGGACCTCATATCCCCCAGCCGCACTCGATACGTCACTCTCCATACCGCCCGTACTTTGACTCCGGTCCCTGGACATGCTTGCGCTACCGCCTGAACTCTGACTGCTCTGCGGCATAGGATACGCATGGTCGGGATTATTTGCTAGGGAATATGACCGGCCAGAATCACCGCTTCCGAGGGACGCTTTGCTGGTGCGATGACGATGATGTGTTTCGCTTGGCTGGGAATCTTGGACGCGGGTGTTGTGGGCAGAGAACTGTGTGCTGTTAGGACCAATTCCTGAGAGCGGAGACATGGTTGAAGCCGCGCCCTCCATCACCGCGACAGATGCCTGTCTAGGCATCCAAGGACGGTAGTTGGGCTCGATCATGGGAGCTGCCCTACCTGGCGGTTCAGACATTTTGCCCATATTGGTCCCGGGAGCTGCGGAATGCATCCTCGGCATTGCAGGCGGCATGTGGCGAGTCTTGCCCGATTCGATTCGCACAGGCGCGCTGGGTAAGACTAGCGTGTTCTCCGAATGCTGTCGCGACTGTTGATAAGGTTGGTTCTGGTTCGAGTATGATCGGTGGAAAAGACGAGCGCTAGACGAGGTGGCTTGAGGTTGAGCGAATGGGGAAGAGGAACGGGATGGGAACGAGAAGGTTTCGTTGGGCGCATAATCAGGAGCCTCGGAAATCGGTGATTGCTCAGTCGACGGATTGAACTGAAGCTGACGATGCAAATCACCGGGGTTTTCCGTCTCCGCTCGCCTTATTCCGGGTCTGGACACACCTCTTGGCGATGAAGGCGATGGCGATGAAACAAACCCATCTTCCGCAAAAGCGATTCCATGATCAGGTTGTGGATCGGCATGGAACTTGATTGTCGTTGGAGATGAGCTACCGCTGACGTTCCACCTGGCATTGAAGCCAACTCCCGAGCTAGAGCCAAACCCTGATCCCGAAACCGAAACCGAACCCGAACCAACTCGCGATCCCGAGGCTGAATGGAAGCCATGGCCCGGATGATCCGATTCTTCTTCAGGCGAAAGGGCGAGTTCTCTGTCGATTTCGATATTTTCGCCACTCGGGCCAAACTTGACAGTGTCCTCCATTCCAGGAATGACGATTTGTGCGAGATTGTGGCTCTTTCGCATGTTGCTGGGCTTAGCACTCGCCAGGATTGCTTGGTTCTGGGTGTCGGGCCGGGGGTCTCTCGAAGCGACCATGGTATCGTTGTAGGCCGCTCCCCCGAAAGAGCCATATCTAGATCCGCTGATCGGTGGCAACGTATCTTCCTCGTCAGAGTCATCATCGAGGTTCGGAAGCCTGATGGTGTTGAACTCGCTGTTGGCCGCCGGCCCAGTGATGGCTGCACCAAACGAAGTTGCTGTGGGTGTCGCGACTGAGAGATTCGATGAGCTCGACGAGAGCGGAAACGAGAATGTCGATGCGCCTTGTCCAAAGGATCCGCTGCGGGCGCCCGCGTCGGGGATATCTGTCTTTAATGGAAACTTGAAAGAATTCGGCTGGGGCCCATCATCCGTTTCAAACAAACGTCGTAGAGACCGAGGAGCATTCATTGATTCTGTCCCGCTGTGTTGGGAGAAGGTGGTATGCGCTGATGATGCCGTGGAAGAGATGGGTTCTGTTAGGTATATTAACAGTTAATATCGATACGTCCGACGAATGAGGCGAACTCACCGGCATCAGAAACACTCATGGGTCCATTTCCCGACTCGATTTCTACCTCCAAGCGAGAGGTCACGGTCTACATGGCACGGAATCGCATGATCGTGAGTTTCAGTTCGTTGGAACCACGGCCTACTGCTTACATTGAACTGCCACGCGTCATCGTCATCGCGGTCACTCTCGAAGGAATCATCGCTACATGACATCTGAGCCTTGTTTCCATACATATAAATACCAAAGAGCAGCTTACGAATCATCCGTCGATGCACCTCCAACCCCTGGCGCCAAACTAATCCTCTGATTACCCTTTCCCTTCCAAGCTTCCAGATTCACCAAAAGCTCGTTCAAGTGATGCAACGAGGTCTTGGCTTGCGCCTTTATGAATTTAAGCTTGCCGAGCTCTTCCGCCGTTGGCCGCTAACCAGGGAGGCATAACGGGGAATCGCAAGACGGAGGTCAGACTCTTGGCTCTCGATTCCACGACAGGCATACTAACACTCTCTGGATCCTCCTGCAAACACGCCGCCACGAAATCCCTCATCTCCCTACTCCATTCCCCGCTCTCCAACCGCGGAGGCTGGAACCCATCATTCATAGCACCAAACACACTCTGCGCACTCTGTCCACTCATCGGCGGCTCACCGTACGCCATCTCCAACACCGTAATCCCAAAACTCCAGATATCGGCCTTGGTATCGTATAACCTGCCCTTGGAGATGACCTCTGGGGCCATCCAGTAGGGGGTGCCGACGAATGTGGTGCGTTTGGAGGTGGTGGAGGGGAGGAGGGCTGAGACGCCAAAGTCGCATAGGAGGACGCGGTTGGGGGCGGATGTGATGAGGATGTTGGCGGCTTTGGGGAGTGGGTTGGGGTTAGTAGGGTTCGGGAGGGAGGGAGGGTGGTGGGACGTACCTTTGATGTCGCGGTGGATGATTCCGTTTTTGTGGAGGAATGCTAGCGCGTTGAGGACCTCTCGAGATGTCAAGCATATTTGTAGTTCTGTCATGGGTGAAGCACGAGCCTGAGGGACGTGGGTTAGTCTCGATTTGGATTTGGAGGAGGGGATGTTCCCGGACAGGAGAGACGAATGACGACTTGCCAGTGTTCTCACACTTCCGCCTTCTGCGAGCTCCATGACGATCCACACTTTTGGTCCTTCGGTCCAACACCCATAATACTTGATCACGTTCGGAACACCATACACCTCTTCCTCGCCCGCTTTACTCTTCTGCTTGCCACTCGTCCCACTCTCTTCGTTTGCAAGGCTACCCTGCGCCATCAACCGCTTCAGCAACGCCACTTCCTTTTGTATATCTTCCACATCATCGTCGGCTGTATCGAGATTGATAATCTTCAATGCAACGACCTGGTCCGTCTGTCGATGTTTGCCCTTGTATACGGCGCCATAGGCACCCTTGCCGACGATGTCCTGCCTCTCAAACAGTGTGTTCGGCTTTGCGGATTGTGCGGCTGGAGTGTTGATCAGGCGGAGGAACTCCTTTTCCTGGGGGGTGATGATGTTCATGGCGGTGTGAGCGGACGGCATCCTGGCTGCGCGGGGGGAGGGTCGGTACAGGACGTCCGGCAGACTTTATTGGATGCGATGATCGACCGTATCTTGGATGATGAATGAGCTGCATCTGAAACATTCCCGTGTCCAGCGATCCGGCGCCCGGCCCGGCCACAGCGGAACGAACAAGCACCATCCGTGCTTCCGTGCTTGGATGATCAGCGTCATGTCGCCAGATCTGGTTTCGTGTTTCGGCGGCAGCGAGGCCCATCTCAGCGGACGAGTCGGGCGTGTACCGTCGTCATGGATCGCTCGTCCCAGGAGCACGCCACTCCCGAAGAAAGAGAAGCAGTACGTCGAATTTACGCAACCCGCTAGATCATGCTCACAATCCAACCCATTCGCAGGAGATCCAGTCACTGCTCTCCCAGCTTGCAGTCGAATCCCGAATCCAATACGGCGCTCAAAAGTTTCTCGAGTCATTGACCCGTGATGACTCGTTTGTGCCGGAACATGAACGTGATGGGCTGAGACGAAAGGTGGGAGCCGAGCTGGATGCATGCGAGCGCAAGATCGCTTCGCTCGAGCGGAGGGTGGGAGAGCTGCAGGGCGAGGGGAAGGGGAGTAGTGAGGTTGAACTTCCGGAACATGATAATGGTCTGCGGGAGAGGCAGTCGTTCGGTGCACCATCGGTACTCCAAAGTCAACATCCGATCGCGCACACCGCTTCCTCCTCGACATTAGCATCGACCTTCACCTCGTCGTCTCCTCCCCACCCGAGCTCGGTATCCTCAGTCCCCCATCCGCAGCAGGATACATCACGACGCCGAGCCCACTCGACCGCTACCAACGCCTCCATCGACCAAATCGTATACACCGAACCGGACCAAATTTCCGTCATCTCATCCTCTGAAAGCGGTGCTCCCGTTCCCCACATTCCCAGCGCGATAGCCTCAACAACAACAAGTCCAAGAACTCGAATGAGACAAGCGAGACAGCGTCTCATACAGCCCAACCTGGGACAGAACCCATCCGCCAGTCAAAGCCGCTCGCGACATGGCTCACGTACCGACGTCCGACCACCGATCCCTAGCCAGCAATACTCTTCCACATCCGTAGAATACTCGCTCGAGAACATGGACGCCCTCTCGAGACTTGCTAATGCTGTAGCTTCCAACGGGATCGTACATCGTCATTCCCTCTCGATCGATAGACCCAATCCCTTTGACGCGCATTCTCCGATCCTCTCTACTACCACGGAGGGAATGCGTGCCGTACTCGATACCATCAACTTGCACGCCGCACAAGAGGACCGACGGCAAGAGGAATACAACGAGGCGTTGACGGTCGCTAGAGCAGTCATCAAAAGCCTCGAATCGCTACACAATGCTCCTTCCGAACCCGCCCACCCGCCAATCTACGGACTCACTCAACGTCGATCTACGGAACAGAGCACTCGCTCGGACGCGGAAACCCCGACCGCTGCGAGACGGTATGCGTCGTTTATGAGGAATGGAGGATTGCAGCACGGATCAGAGGCGGATCCTGGTCGGACGGGGGAAGAGGGAATAGGTGGTTCCCCTGCCAAGTTGATTGCGCTCATCACCCGCTGTGTAAAGACGTGTCCGTCCATCATGTCTGAATTGGATTTCAATCATCTGGTAAACATGTACGTGCTCCGTCTTCGTCTTCCTGCTCCACTTTAGAAATCGATTCCTGATCATCCGTAACGGCGCAGAACCTGGAAATACGTCACGGAACCCTCGGAAACAGCGCTCAAGGCGGGGTGTTACCGGCTTTATCGGTACTCGATACGTGAAAGGGCGGAATGGGAGGAACTAGCGACGAGAGGAATTCACTGGTTGATAATCAGGCAAGCCGCTCGCCCCTCTGTTGGGGGTACATGTGCTCATCACATCCACGACGCCTGCCAAAGATCCCTTGCCCGTCAACCACATCATCGGCAGGTAGAGGAAGTAGAACAAGCGCTCCTCCTTATCCGGATGTGCATGTATCTCCCGACTCCGACCGAAGATGATACCCCCGATGCACCCCGGATATCCGAAAGATCATCACCTACGCCGAGTTTTAGAGATTATGCCAAGGAAGCTGGCTTTGCGGGGGAAGATGTGTCCCTGCCGGGGAGTCACGTATCAGACAATGTGAACGGAAGCCTAGAAGGGGGGAAGACGGTGTTACTTCCGGGATTGGAGCAGGAAAGGATCCGGGTGCTCGACCCGGGCCTCGTTAGGGCGTTAGTTGGCATAGCAGAAAACCAAGAAGACGCTTTCCAAAGAGCATGCCTTGAGACTTTGGCAGAATTGAGTGCGTATTCCTTCTGGATTGGCCCAACCTCAGCTCAAGGGTCCAACGTCTTGTTTTCTCTTGCCAGTCGTTCTCGACCTGCAGACTGTACTCGAAGCGGATGCTTTCCGGGTCCTACTGCAATCTATCGAACAAGGGCCGTTTGATACCTCCCGCGCTATCACCAACGTGCTGCTGCAGGCATTGGATTCGCCGTTGACACGGGAGTTGCTGCCTGTACATACGGGTATAGAGGTAAGTCTCCATCGGACACGCGGGATGATCGAGTCAAGCGAAATCTGAAACGATGTCTTGGCTATTTTCCAGGTGATCTTATCTGGCTTCACAGACGCGTACGGAAAAGGCGCAGCATATCTCGAGCGATTGACAGCGACGGCGGAGAACGTGTTGACGATGTTACGATCTTGGAGTGGTGAGCGATTATTCCGGAATGATGTTTCTCTGTGCTTTTCAGCTGAGCAACGCGAATCCAAACTTCTCTCGTACAGGCCTTATGTACTGCTACACATACAAGGAAAGAGGGATCGCTGCTCTGGTAGAAGCGATCAAGATACCAGTGATGGAGATGCGGGTATGTTGGTACTGACATCAATGGGAACACTACCCATGTTCCAGCACTCAACTTCACTCTGTCTACAGGAAGTCTTGATAGACATGCTTTTCGCTCTCTTTCGCATAAACACTCCCGAATGGTATCAAGCGTTTCTTGGTGGCAAGCGGCTTAGCAGTAAGTGACGATCTACGCGTCCCGTATTCTTTCAGTCCGGAATTTGCTGATCGCATCTTGACAGTGCGATCTCGGCCAGATCACAGACGCTCCTACTCCGCCGCCAGGTCGGACACTGACACGTCCCAGAAATCTAGCCTTGTGGATCAGTACACAGCTTTAGTACTGGCCGTCTTCATCGATGCTGGGCTTATAGAAGTGGGTTCGGTCTGATCATTCTTCGCCTTCACGATGTTGATGTTGGTCTCACTTAGGCGCTAATCGGGCTGGTAGAAGAGGAAGCATCGTTGTTGACAAGAAAGGCAACGCTTCTGATTGGCGAGGTCTTGATGTTGGCGAGCCGTATCTTGCCCTACAAGATGGCATCCAGAATACAGGTCAGTTTTTCCCTTGAAACTTCCCACCCGCATGTTTATCTCATACAAACATGCATCGCAGGTTCTTCCCCGACTCTTCGAGATGGCCGCTGCCTACGATGACCCAGCAGAGAGGGCACCAGCTCTGACCGCCCTTGCATCGATCAACAGTTTCCATCGTGCTCGACGGAAGCTCGAGCCACAATACAGAGCCAAACAATGGCGCAAACGGTAACTATATGACCATACTTTTACCGCCAATTGCACCTGCTGATTATGGACATGGATGCAGTGCTGAATCTGTCATAGATCCTCTAGAACGAGGGCAACGGCAAGTTGATAAAGAACGTATTCGGTTGGGTATGCAAATGGATGATCGCCAGTTTCAAGGAGCACTCGTCGACACACAGGTGAATGCCGTTGGCGTACCCATTTTCTTTCACTTTACCATGCTGATATCTCTGTATTCCGTTCTTCAGGTCATGTACACGAAAGATCCGAACAAATGGAATTACGAAATTCTCATGGAGGTCATCGAAGGGCCTTTGCTGAACCCGAAGCGCTTTGAAGAGGCATTCATGGTTTCGAAATTCGGGCGAAAACTCATGTCTTTCTTCCATCCGCTAAGTCGACAATTTTCTGACATGAGAGCTACCAAAGTATGCAAACCGTGCTTCAAACCTTTTTCCGCGTTCCGATACTGATCGCCGTCACCCCTGCACTTCGCACAGTCCAACAAGAAATGGATCAAGCTGGCCACGGCATTGATAACCACATTGCTCGCCACTGACAGCGGCTTTCGATATCTCCGAGAGGATAGACTTTTCAAACAGCTGATAGACTGTTTCACGGAACTCGATCAGGTAAATCTTGTCCCTGCCGGAAAAATATCCCCTGTCTCACGTTTTTTCAACTTATAGTATGCTGGGCAACCCAGTGTACAACCTTTCTTTACCCGAAGTCGCGTAGAAAACACCCTCAGTATGGGTTATTTCGACATGCTCGGCGTTCTCAGTAAACACGAAGCTGGAACGAAGTGAGTGTAACCTCGAGGAAATCGCTGCAGTAATCTGACGTGATTTTGCGAAGACTATTGGTCGACTTCCACTTTTTTACTCGGTTCTACCATCTATGTGAATTGAATAGTCGAGACGACCTTATAAGCGGGATCATTGCGCATCTTGACTACTCCTCGTAAGTCATTTCACCTTTAGCTTACGAGTCAGGCCCCAACAACCACGGCTTATTCTCTCAATACAGAGATGGGCATCCCCGCATCATTTTGTCAAAAGCTCTTATCTCGACTTACATGGTGAGATAGGCACCGCGTTCGACATTTGATTTTCGAATTGAAGGTAGACGGCTTTTTTCTTTCTCTGACGTAGCATACGAGAATGTTCGCCACTCAACATCTCGGCACGATAATACAAGACCTTGGTCCCGCTACGTGGGCTTTGGAACTACTTGTAACTCAACTCTACGACATATCGCCGCAGGTAGCGGAGGTGGCGGCTCAACACCTTGAGCGCGCTTGCGAGTCACTCGACGTACTGCAAGTCGTCGTAAATATGCAACCAACACTCGATCACCTGGGTGATGTGGGACAGGCCTTGCTCATGAGGTACGTCACCGAAACCGCCCATTTTAGCCTAATCAGGGTCACTAAGAAGTCTATCTGTGACAGGTTCTTGTCCACGTCTATCGGATTCTCGTACCTGCTGCAAGCTGATTATATTGATAGGGAGATGGACGAATGGTTTCTGGTAAGCCTCACTGGCCCAATGTCACACTCTTCGCACTGAATCTGTCCGTTATTTAGGAGAGAAACCTACAGTATGTTGTCCAGGTCGAACTCTATCTGGAGAGTATCTTCGGATCAGATGGAGACGATCTTGGTGATCTCGATGAAATGTTGGTGTTTTTGCAAAACATCTGACCGCATCTATGCGTCCCGACTGATGTATTTCACAACAGATTCCAATCGGAGAATCATCCGCCACACTTTTATGGTGAGATCACTAAAACGGCGGAAGGCTGCAGCCTGCTCCGCGACAAGGGCCACTTTCCAGAGTTTGCACGGTATATCAGGCAACATGCCTCGGAAATCTCGGATACCGAGATATTGCTGAAACTCAAGAGTGCCTTATGGGCTGTGGTGAGTCGCACATTGACATCCGGAGATCAGATCTCGCTCCAACCTTTTCGATAGGGCAATATCGGTGCGACAGAAGGGGGATTGCCCTTCTTGGAGGATGAAGAAATCGTGGAGCAGATTGTGGAGATTGCTGAAGGGCACAAAGTCCTTAGCATCAGAGGGTAGGTTCGGCAGGCTGTTTTTCATCGTGGAACTGTATTGATCCAAGTGACCCGTAGCACATGTTTCTTTGTGCTGGGGCTGATATCTGCCACAGTACCTGGTTCTGATCTGCTCGAAGATTATGGCTGGGTACCAACAACTACGACTCTAGGCTTGACGACTGGCCTGTGTGTACCCGAGAATATTGGTGACTTTGCAATGGTAAGCGGAACTCGGGCTGCAGTGGCCAATCCCTTCTAACCAATCGCGTCCATTACACGTAGCTCCCTTCTTGGACCGAATTGGATAACAATTATCCTGCGTACCTGCCCAATAGTACGAACATTATGGAGCGACGTATAATACATGACGTTTCGGATCTGGGAAACTTTGTTCTTGCCACTCAAGCCATGCAGAGCCTAGCGCGGTAGGCGTCGGCGGACAGAGCGGAATGGCAAAATTCTGACCACCCTTGTGCCCTTGATCAGTATCCGATCCAAGCATCGTGAAATATTCAGCTCGACATCTCTCTATTACCGAGTCCTGCACATGATTTCGCACAACCACTTTAAACAACCTATTCGGGCTTTCGTGCTTGACATGTTTGACATTCGACTGGACGAGCATGTACTTGACAAGATACGTCAAACGGGTCATATCCTCGGTCGACTGTCGAAGCCGATAGCAGACCGAAAGGGCCCGAGTCATCAGCCACACCGACAAACAGACTCTTCCAGCCAGCCAGAATCTAGACCTGACAGACCGGGCCATAATCGCCTCACATCGTACAACCGAGGCGCGGCTGCCCAGGTGAACCTCAATGACCCGAGTGATCGGCCTCGACAGCCACTCGTGCCGATCGAAAAACAACAAGGTTTTAAACCAGAATTCTATCCATCAGACGATTCGGAAACCAGGACGAACAGGTCGTCGACCTTTGACTATGAGCAAGGTGAATCACTAAAGGAATAAACATTTCATGATTATTGTTTAGCATGAACTCGAGGCCTCATTATACCCCGGACCCTGGAGACATGACATAGACTACCTAGTTTCCAAAACTTGCTCGATATACGAACTGCCTTCCTTGAAGGCCTTGAATCTCGACTTGGCGTGACTTGGTTGTTACATGCCGGGTCCATTACACCTCCCTTTGATCCGTCTTGCGCTTCTTTCTCGTCGGTCCCGCGAACAAGTCGGAGAGATGGGTGAGCGGGTGATTGCTGCCAAACTCCATAATATCAATGGCATCGGAAGCGTCCTGTCCTTGGTCAAGCTTGGGGGTGGTATTCGCGGAATCCTCTGTTGACGAGTTTGGCGCAGAAATCGCGCTGGCCTGCATGGCTTGCATGGGGTTACCAAACGTATTGTCGAAATCGAATTCGAACACGGGATCCTCGAAATCTATCCCGCTCGCGGAAAGGATTGATGTGTCGTATGGGGCTCCGCTGTTGGTTTCGGCGAAATTGGTGTCGATGAACGGTTGCGTGATGTCACCTTGAACGCCGGCAGCGGCATTCTGATCGGCTACCAGGTGATTCAGCAATGCTTCGACCTGGGGGTCAGCCCAGTTGATCGGAGGATCAGTTATTGTCGTTCCAGTCTCGACCGGCGCTGTCGGAACAGCGGGGTCTTGTGCCACTGGCATTGGCATGTATGATGGCTCCGGAACTGATTGCGTCTGATTTGCCGGATCCACTGCCGACGCATTGGTAAACAAGTCATTGATATCGTTGATCCACAACATGTCGCCACTTGGTGTGGGGTCCAATGGATCCCCTGCCTTGGCGGATTGTTCAGACGGACTTGGAACCGGTTGGAATCGATCGCTGCCGACGGGTGTAGCAACGCTTGCGATCGCCGACGTCAGCCGGGGTGATAGCGGGCGTGGCGATGCAGCTGCGGCCGTTGCAAATGCATCTGCGGTACTCTTGCCAGCGGCGGCATTCTGATTCACCCAATCCGCCGCGGCTTGCGACAGATTTGCCAGCAACTGTGCACCTGCCGGTGTCTGTAGCAGTGTTCCAAGTGGCAACTGGAGCAGTGCTGGATCGAGCGAAAACGACTGCAGGTTGACGTTGTGATGTACCGGATGTTGATAGGTTGTGAGCGCGTTCGAGGCATGAGGCTGCAACGACTGGTTGTCCACTGCCCCGGCGGGATTCGCGACCGGCGACTCGGCGGACGGCTCATTCATCGTCGGGGTCCCGTCAAATGACTGGATCGGCATTTCCTCTGGTGAAGCCTCAAGACTGACAAACCGCTTGGACGGAGAATATTCCTGGGAGCCGCGTTGAGAGGGAGGTAGGCGCTCGAACGAATGTCGATTCGGTGTGGAGATGGATCGCGATTGCCCTGGCCGACTGGTAGTGCGTTTCGGAGCTAACAGGGGCAACGTCGGCGCCGAACAACCTGCCACAGTCGTGGGAACTCACTATTCTTAACCTTTACCATCTCCCCATCATCGCCCAACTCCCATAAATCCCTCTTATCATTCCCCTCCACGTCCTCCCACAGATGCCCATCTTCCAGTCCAAGCATATCATCATCATCACCACCTTCACCCGCATTCCCCGATATCCGCCTCGTCGTCCCATCCCCAATCATCCGGTTCTTACCCAACCGCCTCACCGGATTCTTCTGCAACGCCGTATCCCTCGAATTCGAATCCGTCTCGTCTTCCCCAGCCAAGGAGACGGCCATCCCCCCAAACTGATTCGCCAAGAACCGCATGACGCCATCCAGTTTCTTCTGGCTCTTGATCTGCTCTTCACGACTGACCATTGCCTGCCGCCAGAGCAATTCGTTGGAAGCCTTGAGTTCTGCGAGTTCCTTTTCGAGGTGCGAGGTGTGGGCGTGCATGACGGTGAGCGCCTTGTTCACAGCCGACGGATCAACGACCGATGTATCCCCCGCCGTCGAAAGTTTCTGCGCCAAAGACGGGCCACCATTGACGTGCGACGGGCCCAAGAACCCATGCTCCTGGCCGTGTCCATCCATATTCACATCCTCGTCGTCATGCTCATCCTCCCCCTCAACCTTGGCAATCCCCCTCTGATTCGCCGTCGCTGCCGCCTGAGACGCGGCCATCTCCTTGGCGCTCTTCTTCCGTGTGATACTACCCAACAATTCGGGATGACCACGCATGAATTTCGGGTTTGAGAACTCCCAGAGCTCGTTCGTTGGTTGGGGAAAGGAACTGAGCACGCCGGATTGGAGGTGTGGGACTTTTTCTGCGAGGGCGGCCGGGCCGAGGCGTCAGCTGGGCTCTGTGAACCGGGCGCGGGGCAAACTTACTGAATCCGTACCTATGCACGAGCAACCACCGTCAGTCAGTCAGTCATCCCGCCCAACGCTCGGCACCAGTACTCACATGTTCAACTGCCGTACAAAACTCGTGAAATTCCGGTGCTTGAAGAACTGGGGTAAGAGTATCGCTCCAAACTGCTGAGCGTTCGGGACTACCAGGATTGACAAATCAGCACTAGGATCCACTCCTGGGATGTGATACCGGGGTACGAACTGAAGAATGATTTCCCGTCTTCAGACCAGTAAATCAAGGGATCGGTCGTCACATCATTAATCATACTACCCGCCGCCAAAAAACACCATCAACATCAACCCACACAACGCCTCGTCGCCCTGCGCCCGGGAACATACCTAAACAACTTGTTCAAAAACGCAGGAACCTTTGCCTGGGCCGCGACCCCAGTACTTGCATTCCCAACCCCACCCGCCGCAAGCAAAGGGATCCCCTCGGTCCCTCCCAACCCCGAAATCGCCGCAAGCGGAGGCGACGCCGTGCCCTCCATCACGAAATCCCCGCCTCCCGTCGGCGGGCCTCTCTGCGCCGCGACCCGGGGTTTACTATCCCCAGCCATGGCCAACGGGGCTCGGCTGTGTCGTCCGCCGGGGGAAGAAGCGCTAGATACCGTTGTGGCCGGAGTCGCAACGACTGAGGATCGTTGAGGTTGGTACTGTCGTATCCCGGCCAGTGGAGGGACGGACGATCCGGACGAGGAAGACGATGCAGGGGATGTGGATGTCGAGGTTGTGTTTGTGGTTGTGTTTGTGGTCGTGGTCGTGGTCGTGGTCGTGGGCGTGGTCGACTGTGGCGCCCGTGAACTATTCGGCACTGGCGCTCCTGGCCCGGGTACCGCGATTGATCGGGCCGCCGCCGGGCCAGTGATGGAGGAGAGGTTCGTCGTCGTTCCCCCGTAAGCAGCAGGCGACCGTGTCCTCGCCCGCGGCTGGACCTGTTGCGCTGCAGGGATCGGTGGCCGCACGGGCTGTATTTGGATGGGAGGGCGAGTACGCGTTGTGTTGGATGGCGGAGGCGGAGGTCGCGCAGAGGAGCTGGGTCGCGCAATTGACGGGGGACGTATCCCCGCCGGTCCAATCGTAGCCATCACTCGAGGTTGCGGAGCTGACGTCGACGTATTCTGCACCGGTCGCTGCTGCTGCTGCTGCTGCTGCTGCTGCGTGACCGGATTACCAGCCAACATGGTGTGTTCCATGGTATCGAATCGTTCCGCCTTGATGTCGGGCAGATTACAGACTACGGAAAGGGATCCATCTCGAGCTGTCACAAAGGAACGACGAACAACGCTGACCCGACTGAATGAACAAATCCGCATTCACGTCAGCCTCGTGCGCGAAAATCAACGTGCTCTTGCATCCGGGTTACGTAAGCGGGGGGAGGTGTTTCATGTGTCACGATGATCATCGCCGTTCGTGGCTCCGGCTCCATTTCATCAGCCTGAATCCCACACTCCTACACGCCACGCGACCCGATGACCTCCCCCGCCAATGCAATCCTCCACGCGCTCGGAATCATCTACTTCTCCGCCTGGTCAATAAGCTTCTACCCACAGGTACTCCTCAACTACAGACGAAAGACGTGCGTTCCCCCCACCGCTCCCTTGGCTGTACTGACCCCCCATCCCTGCAGCGCCTCCGGCCTAAGCCAAGATTTCTCAATCCTCAACCCCCTAGGATTCCTATGCTACGCAACCTACACCCTCGCACTCACCTACTCGCCCCTCCTCCGCGCACAATACGCCGCCCGTCACAAAGGCCACGTGCCCCAGGTCTCCACCGCCGACATCGGATTCTCCCTCCATGCGCTCCTGCTAAGCAGCATCTCCCTCGGCCAGACGTATTGGTATAGTCGGAGTTTGTGGAGGGCGGAACCGTCTGCGTTGAAGTATCAGCGGATGGCGGATCGGATGATGGGCGTTGATACGATCGGGGGGGATCTTGTGCCGTGGATGGGGAAACCGGGCACGAGGGAACGTACGACTCGGTGGACTTGGGTTAGTCTGCTGGGGATTGGGCTCGCCGTCGCGGGTGGTCTCCTGGCCGTCTGGCTCGGCAAGATCGAGCTTTTAGACTTTTTCTACCTGATCAGTTATGTAAAGCTATTCATCAGGTACGCCCTCCCCTCCC